>APFE030017727.1:3146-52710 GCA_000404065.3 Pinus taeda
AGCTTGATTTTTCTTTATGTTCCTTTCAATGTTACAATACATATTTATACATGCTGAAGCATCCAATACCATGGATCGAAAACCATCGCGTCCAATACCATGGACCGAAAACCATCGTGTCCAAAAAACATGTGCGAAAATCATGCACAAACCATAGGTGGGCTCACCCAACCTAACTTAGGGTCAAAAACCAAAATTTTCTGGGGCGCTGGCCTGGACCCCATAAAGTGTGGTTACGGGTGCCCTTCAAACCCCTTGTTAACTACGTGGAAAGAATATAACACAACACAACAAATAAGGAGTTAGAGGAAATAAGGAAGCTAAGGTATTATAAGAAGTTAATCAACCCCACACTTGCCAACTAGAATTATCTTTATGTATTGACCAATACTAAGAAGAAAATGAACATTGTGAAGATAAGAATTAATTCTCATGAGCTTTGAAGTGAAACTGAGCATTAGACTATTCCTAAAATACGTTGGGATGAAAGAACCTATCACCTTTTCAATTACTCAAATTCATTCTCATTTCCAAAACATTTTCCCCACTACCAACCTTCTTGAGTTGTTAAGTCAACAAAACTATAGTGATCTAGGAACACTTCTTCCCTTATTTTTTATCATAGAAATAAAATATTAAGGAGTTGAAATTAATCTCTTACTTTCTTAAGGTCAGATAGACCACATTGGTCTTAGTGGATGTTAATCATCATTATATATATATTCTTCTTCTTCTTCTTTTCCACGGAAAAGCAAGGTAGGTCTACTCGAAGGGACCACACCCCTCGACCAAACTAATCAAAGCATAACCCCGAGGGCGTTGAGGAGAATTGAACATGTGACCTCCTAATGGCATGGTGCTTTAGCAATGAGACCTCGATCAATTGAGCTAACCAAAGAAAAAAAAATACAAACTTGAAAAACCCTTGAAAGACAAACATCTCAGGAGGAAGAAGAAGAAGACAACTTGAAAAATGGTTAAATGACCAACATTTTAAAAAAATGTGCATACTTGAGACTTAAGAAAATTTAAAGTGTCAAGAATATGCCCCTCCAAAAAAAAGTTGGTGTTGCATCAACGCTTTTTAAAATCAACATGAAAATCATCAACATTTTAAAAAAAAATATTCATATGTAATACATTAGGAAATTTAAAGTGTCAAAAATAAGCCCCCCAGAAAAAGGGTTGATGTTGCATCAACACTTTTTGAAATTGGAATGAAAATTACTAACATTTAAAAAAAATGTTCATTCTTAATACATAAGAAAATTTGAAGTGTCAAAAAATATGCCCAAAAACAAAACAAGTTGATGTTGCATCAACACTTTTCAAAATTGACATGAAAATAATGACTTTTTGCGACCTCTAAAAAAACAAGAACTCAATATAGTTCTCATCAAGTTGGTAACTCATTACCAAGGATAGACTCAATCAACACTACTTATGTCAATGTTTTATTTTCCTTGTATAGCTCTCGATGGGTTATGAGACCATCTTGAGGAGACTAAGTGCATGATATTGGAGTTGTGATGCCAAAGTCCGGAAGTGAGTGCAAGACTTTGATGCCTAGGATTGTGCCTGGTAGGAGCTATGGAGGGAGCTGAGTCAGCGTTTTGAGATGCCTAAGTTATGTGAATACTAGATTGGATGTCTCCCTTGGTGTAGATGAGGTTTGAGAGTTAGGGTTATGGCTTAGACCGATGGGGCTTTAAGCATGGTTCTAAAATTTGGGAAAGAGAGCTTGAGATTCCATGTGATTTCCTCAATTTTGTGATGTAACTTTCAATGCATGTTGTGGTCACTTGGGTGGCCTTATACTAGTTCAACAGAGAGTGTAGGGTATATGAGAAGAAACAAATAAATAACTTATAAATTTAATGATTAAGCTTAACTTCAGGATGAATTTACTTGAATATGGGGAGTATGTAACACCCTATATTAATAAATCAATAAAAAATAACAATAAAATAAATGAAATAACAAATAATAAAAAGTGAGAATATTAATATATAAATAAATAATAATAGTAAATAATATAATATAATGAATAATAATGTAAAGTCCTAAGTAAGTAAGTAAAAATAGAGAGAATAAGTAAAGTTAACAAAATGTAAAAAGGAATAAAATAAGAAAGGATCAAATTAAGAAAACAACGAGTTTCCCCCACGGTGGGTGTGCACTCCAGCCAACTGTCATAACCATGTGGAAGGCTCGCAGATTAGACAACCATTTTTCCCATCGCATAAAAACCTCTGCAGGTTGACATGTTAAGATTTATTCTAGTGTGAGGGATGTACTCTTATACGTTAGGATATGGTACAATATCTCTCTTGTGGCTCGTTGATTAATCATGAGGCCTCATTATTATGAGGAAATGTTTCAATTAGAGTTGTGTGAGGGTAGCATCATGGTCAGCTGAAAAACTTCCTTAATTTTATATCCAGACTAGATGTATTGCTTAGTAATGCCATTATTGTCTCTAGCTATGTTCTATGCCTCCCATCCACTGGTCCATGGATGTCATGCCTGCCTTCTTGATCATCTCCATGAATTCGCTGATTAGCCCCTACATTAGCTTGCACACGTCTTCATGAAATTGGAGTGTCAATATTTCCATCCTCCTATGTTTTGGAAACTTTCATCCTCTAGTGATAACATGGGGGATATGGGGCTTCACCTGGGCCTCATGACTCTCTGTGATGGTGCACCTTTCAAGGATGGTGCTTTGCTTCCTCTCAGTAAGAAGACGACTTTAATAGTCTCTCAGTTTGATGGTAGCTCTCCTCTTGAACCGCAATGGCCTCTTGTTCTCATCTTGGGACTTAGCCTTGCCAATTTGGTTCTGCATATCATGGGGCTTGAAAGACTCCTTCTAAAGTTTCAAGAATTTCATGACTCCAGTTGGTGGTTTTTTTCAACTCATGTTATGCTAAGCTTTCTCAACTCTTATTGTTTCTGGGAAGGTGTCATCGGGCATTTCGAGTATCACTGTTTTTTTGTGACAACTTTATGGTGGCTCACTGTCACTACTGAGGTTATTGGTCATCTTGTGGTTAGTGGGTGGCACGTTTGTGAATGGGTCTACACCCATGGCTTTCATCATGGCTCCTCCAACTCTAGTGGCTCCCCATCACTATGAAGGTTCTTGGTTAACATATGATATGAGGGTGGAAGGTTTGAGCATAGCTTTGCATCCATGGCTTTCGTCGTGGTCCTCCAACTTTGTTGTGGCTTACCGTTGTTGCAAGATTCTTAGTCAACTTGTGGTTTGTGGATGGAATGTTTGTGTGTGACTTTTCACCAGTGGATTTTAGCATGGCTCCTCTAGGTCATAGTATAGTCTTAATTTATGTTTTAATTATCAATGAGAAGCTCAATTTTATTATGGTTCATACATAAAGACTCCATAAAGCAGAGCTCACATAATTTCTCTCTCTTGCAACTCTATGTGTATAGTGGAAACATTTTATTTTTGTCTACCAAAATATTAAAAAGGGATATTAGTAATCTCAAGACTCTCAATCTATATTATTGGTCTAGTTTCCCGACAGGAATACCAATAACACATAAAATTATCTCATGTAAATCTCTATTTCAGTGATAAAAAGGCGAGCCTTAGACAAAAATAAATAAAAAATGTTGAGTTAAGGAAAACTTAAGACAAAAATAGAAGTTGGCATGATGACACATGGATTGTGTGCACGAATATTATCTTACCATTCTTGGAACAAATTGTTCTATTTAATGGATGAAAAAGGAGATGAAATGCATTCATTATTTCTAGAGGAGAATTCTAGGAGAGGAGGATTCACTAGTTGCGGTAGTTGATTGAGGGCTCAGAGGTGGTTAGTTGTAGAAAGATTCAGTTCACATGATCGTACTGTTGGGTGGAGAGTCATTCCCAAAACATTGTTGCGGTCAGCAGGAACATCGCAACAACCTTGAAATCTCAAGATATATCTTCATCTTACATATATATCTTCTCTTCTCATGGATTCATAAATTATATAGCAATCAATTAAATATTAATAGCATTGATTAATGTAAATAATTTGTATGTTTTATTTTGTGTTGTTACACTTCAAGCATGCCTCATGCCTGGAATCAAACCTAGTATATTACTTCTATTTTCCATTTTACTACTCCACTTGAAATTCAAGCAAAGATCCAATAATTGGAAGCTTTAACCATTAATGACTGTCAAGCTTATTCTGACTCTAAAATTCAAACTAAATTTGCTATTTGGGTTCCTGACCTTTGAGACACTAGGGGACATCACAATCGATGCCTTAATTCCATCACTCTCCATTCAAAAATGAAGGCGCTCCTAGGTTGGGTGCTCAAAGAAAAATATGAGGACGACAATGAGACCATTGCATGCCTCAATGAAATCTAGAGAGTTCAACACCACTAGCGCTACTGCTTGGTTAGCCTTGACGTCTGATTGGCACATATCGAAGATCATCTTGAGTGTGATCACAAACCTCCAATAGGATCAAGTGCACAAGACCCAACCCTCATAACGTCCTCTGAGAAATGATGATTGTCCATATCTCTTGGCTTATGTTTTGGTTTCAAAAAATTCTTTTCTTTTCATAGTTAGATGAATGGCCAACTATAACTAGCAGCTGACATATCTTTTCATACGACTTCTCAAAACTTTTCTGGTTGGAAAACTCGCCAATTGCCTTCTACATCATATGTCTAATTTCCCTCATTGTAGATCATGATGGTAATAAGATAGAACTTTGAACTTCGTATGGCAGTGTTTATGATTCAATAAAAGACCTTATTTAACAAAAAAAATGAAAACTCAATGTGTGGTGGGGTGGGCGTGGTGATTTTTGGAATTTTCTTTCCCTCGTTACCCATCCCCATGCCCACCCAACCTCTTGCTGCCAATCCCTCTCCCTTCCTCCACAACCCATTTTCCTCACTCCTTCCCTCCTTGTTTAATCCCCATATCTTGAAATGTGACAAGTTTGGGATTTCCCTTCCCATGATTACTCACCCTCAGGCCCACATAACCCCCCTAGTGATGTGGGGGGAGGAAGAGAAGATACATGAAATAAGGGGTTTGGTGGGTATGGGGTGGTAATGGAGGTAGGAACAATTATAGGAATCACCTTATCTATCTTGTTTGATTTTTCTTTTTTTTAAGCTTGGCTTTTAATTACTGATAAAAAAGAGTGCACAAGCAGGTCTACTTGGATTTAATGACTGCCCCAAAGGGAAACTAGCCTAAAAGCACCATTTTAGCATCTTTGTATTGCTAATACTATGCTTTACTATGGTTTATGAAAGGCCATTGGAAGTTTAAAGAAATATTTACAAAAATAGACATGGAATTTGACAGGATGGCCTCTAGCCACAAAATTGACTAGGAAACCATAAAACACGACTAAACTAGCTTAATTCAGAAGTTGATAACTAACATGACGAACTGCCACTAAGTTGGTGAGGTGAACATATTTTGTTGCTGCATCCAAATTGCAAGAAGACCTCATTGAATTGTTGCCCTTGCGCGCACTGACAACACCGAGAACTAGCTTTTGTTTCTCCAAACTACTATCTTTCAGTGTGACCGCGAAGTGAACAATGAGCAATGCCATAGCCACAAGCCACCTTCTGAAACCATGAATCGAAAGTTGCTAGAGACCATGCCCACGATCTGTTGATTAGCCAATGAAATCAAAGGACGATGTCATGTGAGCCAAAATTCAATGACCCAACCCCTTTGAATGGTTAAGACCTTACAAAACACAGGGACATGGGTCACTGGGAATCCTTCCTGGACTTGACCAAGCACACCAATGCTAATCATCCACCCTGAGAAATCCATAGAGTTTCAACAAAACATGACCTTGAATTGCAGGTTATGGGGAATTGTAGAACCCCACTGTAATCACCCCAGATATTGGTTTGTTGCCCCAAATCTGGAATGGGAATTGAATTTCCATCCCGGAGCCTCTGAGTGCCCAAAGGAAGTTTGTTGGGCTTCCCAGACCCCACAACTAGTGTAAGGAAAATCCACATTGTCTTGACGTCTGAGAGAAAAAAATGACAACGATTAGAAGGGTACCTAGCTTCCATGACACAATGAAGAGAAATGACATCGATAATTGCATCCACATAAACCATAGCTTGAACTATAGCATTAGTCTCACGGGCGAAAGCCATTAAGACTACAATTGATATGTTTTCCTCACACACAGGGTAATTACACTCGCTCATAAGCGTTGGAGGACAGATAACCTTACTATAATTGAACTGCATCATGAATGCAAGGTGAATGTATTGGTTTGCTGAGCCAAAGAGGATCCCCAACATGCCAAAATTATTACAAAGGTACTTGTTATTTGTGGTTGCCAACTAGCCTCCCAACTGGAGAGACAAGGCCTTTCACACTATCAAACCTCCTTGTTTAACCATGATTTCCACCCACTGTGGGGAATCTTATTTGATTTTTCTTTGTAAATTTTAAATTTTTATTTTTCAATTTAAATTTAAATTTATTTTGAAATTTCATAAATAAAAAATTTAAATAAATTTATGTTCTAACAAATTTTTCATAGGTTTTTATTATTTTAAAAAGAACTCTCCTATGGAGTTTTTTTGTTTTAAATTTCTTTTTAATGTTAAAAATAATAATGAATAACTAATTTTTCAAGTAATATTACTTTTCAAGTTAAGAGATGATTTTAATTATTTTATTTGAAATAGTTTTAGGAGTGAAGTTCATGGTTTTAATTAAGTTATAATTTTAATTCCAAAAATAAAAAGTTTGTTATTGGAAGTATCACTTTTTTATTCAAAGTGTCAATAAATCACAATGGTATTGATTTTCAAGGCCATGCTTTCAAACCAATCACAATTTTAATCACCTCCCAAAAAGGGTGCTACTAGCAACACTACTTTTTGAAGAGGGGTAAAAATAACCACTAAATATGACATCTTAAAAAAATGAAAACTTTGAAAGGTTCTCAACGAGTTGATAACTTTATTCTCTTATAAAGTAAGGAGTAATGAATGAGAAATAACAATAGGGGGAGTTAATTCCTCTATCTTTCGGTAGCTTTATGATGTGACAAGTGGGGTTGAGAGGGCATCATGGTTCATGATAAACACTTAATGACCATCGCAGACTCATTCTAATCCCTATGGGATAATTATATTTCCACAAGAGTAACTCTAGTGTTTGTCATAAGTTTTGGTTTAGTAATGAGAGAACATTTCACATGGAAGAAGGACATCTTTCAGAATGTTTAATAATGGAGTTGCTTGCTGGACAATTCTCACAACACCTCTCATGAAGTTTTATTTTATCCACGTTTCAAAGCCCTAAAACTAAACATGGATTTTTTAATAATAGTAACTTCAACAATACAAGCAATCAATTAACAACTTGAGACGTTAATTGAGTTGAGTGGCCCATCAAAGTCATCTAAAAAATGGTCTTGATATTGGAGGTTTTTGGGTTATGATGTTTTAACATAGTTTGGAAGGTCTTTTTATGCATTGTCTAAGGAAAATACACACAATGTTAAGATTCAACTCAGTTTGCTAATGTTGTTTCTAAAAAGTTAACAGGGCCCAAAATAAAGTATCGAGAAAAAGGCTATGATCCTAATAAGGCTCCCCTTTTTAAATAATTCAAATTCACCCTTCTTAATGTTCTTACTTGACCCTAGTCATACTAATGTTAGGGTTCTCATATTATAGAGTGCTTGCTTTTGTTATATAATTTTTATGAATAAATGTAACTATCACATTTATCTACAAAGATATATTACCACTATTATAACCATTTTATATTCTTATATAAATTATAATAGTTTTTACTTTTAAATTAATAATTATTTTTCAATATTATAATTGATTTTTTTCATTTTATGGAATAATATCATTTATATATTGAAAAGGCACCCTTCACTTGATTGTAACATGTCCTTTCATTATAAAAACAACTTTTCATCTTTCAATATCTAAAATGATCTCTTTAAATTCAAAATGGAGGGTCAAAATTTTCTCTTATATAATTTCTACCAAAAAACTTCGCTTAATTCATTATAAATCATAGGAACTTAAATACATAAATGATAATAATTATTAATAAAACTATTTTCAACCCATTTCATTTCCATATCGGACAAACATGACTCAAAAGTAAAAAAAAAAAAAAAACTCTCCAAAAATGATATTCATTACCATAATGGTGATCCAGTCTAGGTGATGATCAAAAATGATATTCATTACCATAATGGTGATCCAGTGTAAGTGATGATCAAGAATGATATTCATTACCATAATGGTGACCAAGTCTAGGTGATGATCAAGAATGATATTCATTACCATAATGGTGATCAAGTCTAGGTGATGATCAACTCTAGGGATAGTTATCCCACTTATGGTATTTTAATAATGAAACATGTAGGTGGCTTTTAGATCATTAAGCCACTTTACCAAATTACTTTCCATGCATGACGCGACATCATATTTACATCTAGCTTTACACAAATTATTTAATACATTTTAACATTTTTCATGAAGTCAAATCCATACTTCCAAAACTTTTCCCATCCCATATTTCATATGTCAAGCATTCTATTGGTCAGTGCAGTGACACCACTAATTATTGGTGAGTGCAGTGACACCACTAATTCAAAGTAGTAATAATTTTAAATGTTGATTATAAGCAAGTGGGAGGGATAACTTTGGATATTGTGTTTATTCGAACTTTACTCAATTCAACAAACCTAATTCAAAGTAGTGATAATTTTAAAGGTTGATCATAGGCAAGTGGGGTGTGATTACTTTGGATATTGTGTTTATTCCACCTTTACTCAATTCAATTCAACATGATTAATCAACTACAATCCTTACTTTTTAAGATGTTCCTGACACAACACTAACACTGAACACTCTTTGCATTTTAATTAACTCCTCTTTTTGTTTTCTTCGCACAACTTTACTAAAAATAAATCACACACAATAATATAATTTTATATTTACATTTTTATTAATTCCACGCTTTGTTTTTCTTAGATGTTTTATTTCCTCAAAGAAATCGTACACATTGATTTTAATATTGAATTAAATAAAATAATGTTTCAGCACATAATATTCATAACACAGAAAACAATGAAGCCTTAACAAACGCAAACAACAGAAATCTTGGCAGGCCGAAGACGAAACAGTGTAATCGAAGCAGTGAGTCTCCCATCTCGGCTAACAAATATTGAATTTAAGTTTGGGATTTCTTATTTCAAATGTAATTTTAATAATAATAATAATAATATAATTTTAAGTTCATATTCATCGCAAATATTAAATTGATTTTTTTTATTTTTTTATTTTTTTTTAAGAATAAGGATTCATTTCTATGTAACGACTTGATTATTAAAGTTTATAAAGATGTACATACTCTATTTTATTCTAAATTTGAATCTATACCTTTTTAAGAGGAAACACATCTTCTTAGCCATTATATGGAAATGTCATCAGTAATTTCTTGCTCCTAATTTATTTCAAACGGATTTGGTAAGGGAGGTCCATATTGTAAAAATACATGAGAGGTGCATTCGACATCTAGAATGAGAAGGTGAACTAATTCAACATTTTTCACCTTAATTCTCAATGAAGTCAATGCTTCTAAATTTGCAGGGTTTCATCCAATCTCGTTGTGTAATGTATAATACAAATTTGTGACAAAAATAATAGCAAATATGTTGAAGAAAATTCTTCCCAAGTTCATAATGGAAAATCAAGGAGGCTTCATGGAGAGAAGACAAATTGTGGACAACATAATCATAGTCCAAGAGGTGATCCATTCTAATCAAACAAGTGGATGAAAATGTATAATTATCAAGATTTACATGGTCATTGTCTTTGATCAGGTTTGGCACTCATTCCATTTTGATGACTTGCATAAGTTTGGATTATGTCCACTTTTCATTCATAGATTTCAACTTCTATAAGTAATCCATGGATAGTCCCCTTGGTCAATTTAAGAGTTTTTTGATGTATACCCTTTGTCTCATCTTATTTACATAATCATTGTTGAATCTTTGAGTCGGAAGTTGGAAGTTAAGAGAACAAGTGGAAATCTTCCGAGAACCAAAGTGGTCAAGGGAGAGAGAAGCATTGACTTTTCTTAGTTTGTGTATGATACCCTCCTTCTTCGAGAACCTCTTCAATAATGGTTGTAAGATTTAAGGCAGTCTTGGATCTATTCATCAACAATTCAAGAGGGATGATCAACAACAACAAAAGTCAAATATTTGCCTAGAACGTTTGTAAAGGTACATTAATTGTTCCCTCTAGTATATTCCTTTTTTCTTTCCAAGAAGATTGGTGCTCTTTCAAGTATCTTGGAATTCCCATCAACTTGCATTCCACTACTTATTTGTGGTAGTATGTAGTGTTACAGGTCTATTTGGGCACATCACTCCTGACATTCAGATCAGTACTATTAGGGCTCATCAAACCCTAATTTAGTTGTTACATGCCCTAGACAAGTCAACTCATTGAATGCTTCCTTCTATGAAAGTTTCCTAACCTGAAGCCTTGCTAAAATGCCTCCTTAGGACACAACTGCAGCCATGGTCAAGGGTAATTGCGCTGCAGCGCAGGCAGGCCCATTCTGGCTTGCACTGTAGTGCACTTAGGCACTCTTTGACCCGTGCTGAGCGAGATTGAGCGAAATTTGCATAGGGTTATGGGAATATTCCTTGATTCTAGATGATTCTAAAACGATCCCATCTCTTATCTCCTCTTATGATCTCGAAATTGGATAGGCTAAGGATCCGTTAACCTCCTATCCTCTCATCCCTTGCTCCATGGAAACTAACTCCAAGTTTGGAAGGCCATTGAATACCCTCATTTATGACAAAACCACCTCCATTTCCTATAAATTGAGCACTCATCATAGGGATCAGGGGGCTAGAATCTGAAGCTTGTAAGGAAATTCTGTTGGTTTGAGAATTGAGTTCATGTCAAGCAATGTTATGCTGCTGGAATGGTGTGCTTTTGACGTGGCGAGGGTTGGACTGACGCTGGAGGAGTGGCACAAGATCAAACTGTATTGGGTCATACTCTTCCTTCTACATTAATAAAGAGTTTATTCCTTTTCTCATATTATTGTTCATATATGTGATGATTATGTGTTTCAATGTCTTCGATTCCATTGGATTATAATAGATAGATCATGTATGCTTTGATCATTTCTTATTTATGTTTCTCTTGATACATGTACCTTTTGAGCAGGTTTAGTTCAAGTGGGAGCGACGGGAGCGATTCAAAAGAGATCAAAGAAGCGAAAGACTACAAGTAAGTTCCTTCATCTCATCTATCTACTATAGGAAAGGTTAAACTACTTTCTTTTTGTTGTTCTAGATGTAGTCACCAACCTAGGGAAAATGTGTTTATCTGTAGATGAAAATTCCATATAACAAATTGGTGACCATCATGGAATCATGAGGATAGTTCCTAGTCTTGTGTCAACCTCATTAAAAAATGAAACCAAGAATATGAGTATAGTTCTTGGTCTTGTGTCAACCTCGTTAAAAAATGAAACAAAGGGTATGAGCATAGTTCCTTGTCTTGTGTCAAGCTTGTTAAAAAATGAAACAAGGAATTTGCGCAGAGTTCCTTAAATCTCATCAAAAAGTGATTTATCCCTTTTCCCATTTTCCCCAGTCATTGTTGACCAGTACCTCTTTATTTTTTAACAAGCTTGAGGAGGATAACATATGCTTGTAATATAATTCCACCCTTTGGGTGAATCCATCGCTATGTGATGTTTTAACAAGCCTAGCAAAGGTGAAACTCAGTCTTGTCATGATGGACAAGTCTGTCTCTATTTGATATTTTAACGAGTTTAACGAAAAGGAGAACTTGGTACTTTTCATGTTTAGAGAGTTTGAAAAGGGACAAAAAGAAAACTCCACAAGATCTTTTTGTAGATTTGTCTCTTAAGTCTGAAAAAGTGTAAAATAATACAAGAGAGAACCTATTGACAATGTTCTATCAACGTATTCATTTTTCGTAAATAATCTATCTCAGTCCAGAAAAGGGTTAAATTTATACTGAGTAGATGTCATTTCCAATCCGTTTACGAGCTAAAAAGGACAAGCGCTTGGCAATATTTTCATATTTCAAGAGTCTGAAAAGAGCTTAAAGAGGACTCCACTTAGAGGAATGAGTGGTGTCTAGGACAGCAACTTGTTCTGGTGATGTTGGAACTTCTCAAAACATGTTGATTTATGTGAAGAGGCTGGCTAATAAGGCCACTCATTGCAACTGTTCCTCAAAAAGGGTAAAACAGCCAAGTGAAAGTGCATGATCAGCCAAGCAGATAGTGACGATGGAAAGAGAAAAACAAAGGCTCATCTGACGGGAGAGGCTGATAGAATGGCAATCACGAGGGTTGAAATGGAGATGGGTTCCTTTTTACACAAGCTTGAACCACAGGGAACTATGATTGGATTTAGTTTCATGTTTACACAAGTTTGAAACGAAAAAATATGCTTGGATTCAGTTTCATTTTTACACAAATTGGGTTCATTTTTACACAAGCTTGAACCATGAAAAAACTATGCTTGAGATTGGTTTACATGCCCCCAGCATGATAACTCGATTCTAGGTGCATGCCCCCCAAGCTTCATTACATTCACCTAAGTAGACTACTCATGGCTATTAGGTGGATGGAATGAAGGTTCATTTACGAGATCAAGTGAAAGACTCAACTGGGATTTTACGAGATCTAATCAAAGACTCGAATAAGAACTTTTCTCTAGGGGAACTTGTTTCATTTTTTAATGAGCTTGACACAAGGCAAGGAACTCTGCTCAGATTCCTTGTTTCATTTTTTAACGAGCTTAACACAAGACAAAGAACTATGCTCTGGGACTTGTTTCATTTTTTAATGAGGTTGACACAGTAAAATAAATATCCTCATATTCCTTGTTTCATTTTTTAACGAGATTGACACAAGACAAGGAACTATGCTCATACCCTTTGTTTCATTTTTTGACGAGGTTGACACAAGACCAGGAACTATCCTCATTCCCTTTGTTCCATTTTTTAATGAGGTTGACACAAGACCAGGTACTATCCTCATGATTCCTTGATCACGCGCTCTACTCAAATTCCTTGTTTCATTTTTTAATGAGCTTGACACAAGACAAGGAACTATGCTCTGGGACATGTTTCATTTTTTAATGAGGTTGACACAGTAAAAGAACTATCCTCATATTCCTTGTTTCATTTTTTAACGAGCTTGACACAAGACAAGGAACAGATGCTCATACCCTTTGTTTCATTTTTTAATGAGGTTGACACAAGACCAGGAACTATCCTCATACCCTTTGTTTCATTTTTTAACGAGGTTAACATAAGAACATGAACTATCCTCATAGTTCCTTGATCATGGTTCCTTGATTCCAGCACCATAACATTGCTTGACATGAACTCAATTCTCAAACCACCTCCATTTCCTATACATTGAGCACTCATCATAGTGATCAGGGGGATAGAATCTGAAGTTTGTAAGGAAATTTTGTTGGTTCGAGAATTGAGTTCATGTCAAGCAATGTTATGTTGCTGGAATGGTGTGCTTTTGATGTGGCGAGGGTTGGACTGAAGTTGGAGGAGTGGCACAGGATCGAACTATATTGGGTGATACTCTTCCTTCTACATTAATAAAGAATTTATTCCTTTTGTCATATTATTGTTCATATTTGTGATGATTATGTGTTTTAATGTCTTCGATTCAAATAGATTATAATAGATAGATCATCTATGCTTTGATCATTTCTTGTTTTTGTTTCTCTTGATACAGGTACCTTTTGACCAGATTTAGTTCAGGTGGGAGCGACGGGAGCGATTCAAAAGTGATCAAGGAAGCGAAAAGACTACAAGTAATTTCCTTCATCATCTATCTACTATAGGAAAAGGTTAAACTGCTTTCTTTCTGTTGTTCTAGGTGTAGTCACCCACATAGGGAAAATGTGTTTATCCATAGATGCAAATTCCATATAACAAATTGGTGACCATACTAGGGATCGAACCCAGAATCTCTGGTCTCGCAGACTAGAGATTCTGGGTTTGATCCCCAGTATGGTTGCCAATTTGTTATATGGAATTTGCATCTCTGCGAGACCAGAGATTTTGGGTTCGATCCCCAGTATGGTCACCAATTTGTTATATGGAATTTGCATCTACGGATAAACACATTTTCCCTAGGTGGGTGACTGCACCTATAACAACATAAAAAAAGTAGTTTAACCTTTTCCTATAGTAGATAGATGAGATGAAGTAATTTACTTGTAGTCTTTCGCTTCCTTGATCTCTTTTGAATCGCTACTTGAACTAAATCTGCTCAAAAGGTACCTGTATCAAGAGAAACAAAAACAAGAAACGATCAAAGCATAGATGATCTATCTATTATAATCCAATGGAATCGAAGACATTGAAACACATAATCATCACATATATGAACAATAATATGAGAAAAGGAATAAACTCTTTATTAATGTAGAAGTAAGAGTATCACCCAATACAGTTCAATCCTGTGCCACTCCTCTAGCTTCAGTCCAACCCTCACCACATCAAAAGCACACCATTCCAGCAACATAACATTGCTTGACATGAACTCAATTCTCAAACCAACAGAATTTCCTTAGAAACTTCAGATTCTAGCCCCCTGATCACTATGATGAGCACTCAATTTATAGGAAATGGAGGTGGTTTTGTCATAAATGAGGGTATTGAATGGCCTTCCAAACTTGGAGTTAGTTTCCATGGAGCAAGGGATGAGAGGATAGGTGTTTAATGAATCCTTAGCCTATCCAATTTTGAGCTCATAGGAGGAGATAAGAGATGGGATCCTTCTAGAATAATCTAGAATCAAGGAATATTCCCAGAACCCTATGCAAATTTCGCTCAATCTTGCCCAACGCAGGTCAAAGAGGGCCTAAGTGCACTACAGAGCAAGCCAGAATGGGCCTACCTACTCTGCAACGCAGTTACCCCTGACCAAGGCTATGCTGGTGTCCCAAGGAGGCATTTCAGTAAGGCTTCAGGCCAGGAAACTTTCATAGAAGGAAGCATTCAATGAGTTGACTTGTCTAGGGCATGTAACAATTGAATTAGCGTTTGATGAGCCCTAATAGTACTGATCTGAATGTCGGGAGTGATTTTCCCAAATAGACCTGTAACATGTAGTCACTAAGTTCAAGTCCAAAATCAACCAATAGGGGTGGGGGGAGTGGCTAAATCCAATTGGTAGGCTAGTCCTTATTAAAGTGATGTTATTAACAATACCCATATTTCAATTCTCCAATGCCATGCCCTATGAGTGTGAAGTAGTCCCTTGGTCAATTTCTCTATAGCCAGAGCACCCAAAAATCACAAAGGGCTTGACATCAATGACCTATTGTTGATCAACTTATTTTCTATCCAATATTGATCAACTTAGTGTCGAGGGTTCTCTGGAGGTAACTTAGTGCCAACTAAGTATGATGGGTAGAAAAGGCATTACATAATAAATATTTTAGAAGGGAAAGAAAGAGGTGTCTATATGATATTCCACAAGTGAGAGGAGGGTTACCAATTTGGAAGCTTATCAGATCAGTCACCTCAATAATAAAAGTAAACAACTAAGTATGATGGGTAGAAAAGGCTTTACATAATAAATATTTTAGAAGGTAAAGAAATAGGTTCCTATATGATATTCCACAAGTGAGAGGAGGGTTACCAATTTGGAAGCTTATCAGATCATTCACCTCAATAATAAAAGTAACATGTAATGTTTTGAATTTTCGGAGTACACTAAATAGTAAACATTTTGATAAGTCAACATTTCGAATTAGATAACCAAATACATCATAGGGAAAAAAGATTCAAAGAGAAGAAGAAGGGAAAACCAGAATTAAATATGAGAAAAGAAGACTCGAAAGAGAAATCATCGAGAGAACAAAAACAAAATCAAAAGGTTCAAACCTAAAAGGGAAAAACCCTAAAAAAAAAAATATAATAGTTAAGGATAAATGTAGTATAAATAAAGGTCAAGGAAGTTAATAAAGGTTTAGATTAAAGAATCACATAAATATTAATATATTAAATAATTAGATTAGAACATTAAAGAAACATTAATAACTTAAAGATAAAATAAGGCTATAGAGTGTTATTTAATATGTTATAGTTGTATAATACAAAAGGTGATAATGTAATTAATTAAAGTAAAATTGTAATAGATACTAAATCAAGAATATGATTAATAAGATAATGGATGGATATAAATTAATTTAATCAATATAGTAGATATTACAATATTGATTTTCATTACTATAGTTGATATTAATTAATTGATATGGTAGATATTAATATGATATTAATAGATCCCCGATGGGGTGTCCAATCTATGGGACAAGTGGCTGCGCGTTGGAGTGTGGAGTCAGTTGGGCCTCCACGTGCAACATGATTTCATTAAATGCCACTGGGACCTAGGTTGGACTCCCACGAGTGATACTTAATGTGTGCAGGTAGGAGGGTGTCCATTTGCAGTTGTTGGGCGATGAGGAGGGAGTGTTGGGCGTCATAGAGTAGTGAGGTATTGGCATCCTGGTTCAAGCTGAGGCTTGGGGCGATAGTGCAGGACGAGCTTGGGGCAGGTGGCTATGTAGGGATCTGGAACATATAATCAATCTGGTCGTGGGATCCATGGGAGCATTGGAGCAACTGGGGCGATGAGGGATACAATTTTTGGGTTGGAGAGTGTGGGTGGTGTGAATTCATTGCCCCTTCCTCACTCTCATTCTATCTCTGGAAAGGGGTTTCTCTTTTGGAGAGGCAGTGAGACGGAGAATTGGGGTCCTGGTTCTTTCGTTGGAGCGGATCGTCCTCTCCAGAGACTGGTAACATGCCCCTCGGCTCGGCGATAGACATTGGAGAGGGATAAGAGAATTGCACCAATGAGTCAGGCTCCCTGACGTTGGGGTGGTAGGCAGTGTGTTTTTGTGTTTGGTTCATATCAGGCTTGTGTGATGGGTTACATGGGGCAGTCGGATTTGTCCCTGTGACAGTGCAACTGGTGGTGGTGGTGTCGGTTGTATGCTGAGACGGAGAGGTTGTGCTCGCAGAGGAGGAGCTGGTAACCACATGGAAAATTGTCCGCAGTAGGGGGTTCCTAGTTCAAGCTTGGAGTCGATCGAGAGCCACCATTCTGATGCTGAGGCAACCATGTCCCTAAGTCACTCCTCAGGTCACGTAAAGGCTCCGACCACCTTGGACTCCATTGCAGCAAAATTGAATAATCTCCACCTGACCATGGAGACTCTGAGAGAATAGCGTTATGATGATCAGAACGAACTAGTGGCCTACATCAACGATCTCCAACACACGTAGAATGAGCTCCTAGATTCCATATACGGCCTTCGGCAACAGCTCCAGTGAACAAACGACCACCTCTGGGCTTTGGATACTTGGGTAGAACATATTGACTACCATACGCATGAGTGGGTTGTGTTCTTTGCTTCCCCGCCACCGTTTCCTCCCAACCCACCCCCATAATGTGTATTTATGGTAAATTCTCTTTTTGTCCAACTTTTGTAACGGAAATAACCAACGACACAGGTTGTCTTGGCCTCTTCACAAACTTAATCTTGTTCAAAGAAGGTCTTATGTTAGCTCTCAAGCTTGATACTTTGCTTGGTGTGGCAGCAATGATGTATTCAAACTATATGGCGATGATGTATTTTGTTCTTGAAGTCATGATAATATAAAGCAATTTTTTTTACCGACAAACAAAAATAGGATATTAATAGATATTGGAATAAATGAAAGGAAAGGAGGAAGTTAAAAGGGAGGAGGAGGGAATAAGGACAAAGGAAAACAATCAAGAATAAAACATGCAAGCAAGAGACAAAAAGGATAATAAAAGGAACAGAAAGGAGGAAGGAAATGAGGCACAAAAAGAGAAGAGGAGAAGACTAAGGACAAGGGGACAAGGGTTAATGACAAAGAAGAAAAGAATATCAACAAAGAAGGTAAGAGAAGAGGAAGAAAAAAGGGAAATAAGGATGGAACAAAAATGCCTAGAGAAATAAAAATGGGGGAAGATGAATAAAATGAGAGAACCCAAGATGTTACTGGTTTTGATTGATGAGGGAACTGGATTAATTGATTACGGGAAGCTAAATTCTACTAATTTCAAGGCCACAATCTCTATTTATGTCATTAGGGTTTTTAAGATTTTCCAAAGCTTCCTTAAAGTGTCGTTTGAAATTATGATAAGGATAGCAATGTAATTGATGTATAAGAGGACAACCTCAATCTGTTTGACAAAAAATTAACAAATTATGAGAAATTTGACTCAGATTTGATTGACAGAATAATTGTAATACATGCCAACAATTTTCCTAATGAGTGTTTCCTTTAACATAATGGCTCATTGAACAACACAAAGGACCAAATGATGAGTAGTATGATGGAGGGTACGGCCTACTCTATGAACATAAGCATAGGAAACCATAAGTGCACGTTGAACTTTGTTGAGGACCAGATAAACAATATTGTCAACTCGTTAAACAACCTTGATAACCCAAGGAACAACCCTATCATTAGTTTGGTGAAATCCCTAAATAATCATGTGACCTTGTCTATCAGTGTGGAGGTATCATTAAACAAAATTGAAGGCTCGTTAATCAAAATAGTGAGATCCTTGAACACTGAGGACTTGTTGGATATCGTGAAGAACCTATTGCATAACGTTGTGGAATCGATAAACATCAACATGATGAACAACACAATAAATAGCACATTGAGATCTATGAGCTCCTTGAACAAACCTAAGGGCCCATTGAACATTGTAGAGGGCTTAATGAACAACATGGTTAACTTGTTGAGTATCCTGGTAGGCCCAAATTCATTAAATTGTTCCATGAGCCCCATGGAAAACTAGAAATCCTCCAACATTAGCTCTAAGGGCTTGTTGAATGATTCTAATTGTTTAAACAGGTCGTTGAACAACCTACGACTAGATGGAATGGCTAAAAAAACTATGACTGCAAGACCATCACTCGAAAGAAGTTGGTTAATCTATAAAACCATATTCTAGTTAAGGAGGAAGAAAGTTGTCTCCACAAAGGATTAGGGTTTGTGTTAGCACCCTCTAAGGTACTTATTAAAGAAATTATTTGTTGCATTTAATATAGTATTAAGGAATTAAATGACAATTACAAAGAAACCAAAAGGCAAGACTACATTATAGTTCTTAGAAAAGCTAAGCCCCCTTGTAGAAACCTCAACTTTAAGGAGATTTCAGCCATAAAGAACCTAAGAAACAACAATAATTTGGTTATCTTAAAAGATAATAAGGGAGGAGCCACTGTTGTTATAAATACAATTTGGTTATCTTGAAATATGATAAGGTAGGAGCCCCCATGGTTATGAACAAATATTATTACATTGGTAAGATGCATGAGCACCTTAACAACAATGATAGTTACTGAAAAATTGATAGTAACCCAATAGTCAAGGAAATCAGAGAAGTTAAGAAGGAACTTAGAGATACAAGTCTATATGAGGCAACTAAAAGGAAATTACCCTCTATTGCTAAAATATCTCCAAGAATCTATGGCCTCCCAAATATTCAAAAAAGTGGGGTTCCCGTTTGACCCATAGTCAACACCATTGGATCCCCTATGTATGAACTTGCAATATTTGTGGCCAAGATTTGGGGTCCCATGGTGGATAACATTGATTCCTTTATTAAGGACTCATCCCATTTCACTGACATCATTAAATAAGAAAGAATTTAACCCAAGGACATGATTGTTAGCTTTGATGTTGTCCAAATTTTCACTAAAATTCCCTTAAATGAATCTGTTTAGGTTGTTAAAGAAGTTATTGATCGTAACATTTCCACATTAGCATAAGTCCACTTGAGAATTACCTTCTTCAATTTCCAAGGTGGATATTATGAGAAGATAAGTGGAGTAGTAATGGGTTCTCCAGTCTCACCTGGTGTTGCTAACCCTTCTATGGAAAACTTTGAAAGACCTTCCCTTGATTCCTATCAACTCAAACCATCAAGGTGGAAAGGTTTGTAGATGACACCAATGTGAAATGACCCCATGGAGAGGAGGAGATTAATATGTTTTTAGACCACCTTAATAATATCTCTAAGGAGATATACCTGGATGTGGGTGCATTTAAGGTCATAAATGTGGGTTAATGGTTATGAAGGCAGCTGGTATAGCAGGTGGCAGCAATGCACACTTCCCCAGGCCCTCTAGTAGATGGATGAGATGGGTAATATACTCACGCGAAATTGATTACGTAGAGGGCTCGAGAAATCTCTCCTGGTTCAGCTTTAATGGCGGCTTCAGCTCCTCCTATTGATTTATACCCCTGGCCTCCACCCATGCTCACTGCGTCGGTTTCTCAGCCCTGTCTTGGTTTGAAGGTGGAGTTGCAGGTCTAGACTCTCATTCATTACAGGCACCCTTACCTTGGCAGGTGCTTCATCCCTGGTTCTTCCTCTCCCTCAGGCTATCCGGTCACTATGTCAATGGTCCGCCGTCGTGGTAGTTGTCGCCGTGGTGGTGGTCGTGGAGGGCATGGGCACTCTCAGCCTGCTCCTCCGCCTGTCATACCTCTAGCCTCAGCTTCTCCCACCTCTGAAACCAGTAGGCCTCTCCCTTATAACTCCTTTCAGACCACCCATTTCACATTCCACAGTCACCTTAACCAGCCTGTTCTTTTTGCTAGCATCACGGTCATTTTCTCAGAGGAGGAAGCCAGGCCTACTGTTGATACGAACACCCCTTCCACTGATTCTCCAGGAGGCAGCGCACAGCAACGGATAGATGTAGGTTTTGGTTTCCATGGCGGAAATTCGCAGGCGGAAGGAACTGAGGGCGATATCTCCATGCCTCCTGCTAGCACTCAACAGAACGCCCCTACTTCCGAACGGCCGACAGATGGCTCGGACAGCTCACGACAGTTGGCAGCTCCTCTAGATGGCAACGCTTCAGCTCACAGGGAGAATGTGGATGACACGTGGATGGGCTATCCTTGCCCGGTGGAGGAGGAGATTCCGGAAAATGATTCCGCTGTCTGAAGACTTTTGGGTTTTGGCTGCTGCTCTAGTTCTCTCTCTGTTTTCCATTCCTTTTTGTATTGCCTAAATGGCTTTTGCTAACATCTCTCTATCTCAGGCTTATAGCCAGGTTATAGTGTCAATTTTCTGTGTCTGTATTTCCACTCAGAAACAGTTGGGCAGTTCAGTCAGTTTGGTTCTAGATTACAAGCTGTTTTTTGTTTCAGGGCTTATGTATCAGGTTAATCCCAATTTTGGGACTGTCTGTCTGCATGGATGGAATTTCCTGTACCTCGTATGAGTCCATGACCACTCTGTAATAGAATTAGTCTTTACCTAGAAAAAAAAGAAAAAATAAAAATAAATAATAAATAAATAAATATAATAAATAAATATATATATATATATAATATATATATATAATATATTATATATATTATATATATATATATATATATATATATATATATATATATATAGCTAAGGAGATATCATTCACCATGGAACTGGAGGAAAATGCAAGTATTCCCTTTTTGGACGTATGATTAACTAGAAGACTAGATGACACCCTTCGACATCATGTTTTAAGAAATAAAACCCATAATGAAAGATACCTACATGATGATTCCCACCACCACACCCTTTAGAACATTGGTATATTAAATACACTAACCTTTAAAGATTATAGAATTTTTTACTCATTACAACTCGAGCATGAAATTTATCACTTGGAAAATGTATTTAGGAATATTGGATATAAAGAGATGGACATCAAGAAAACCTTGAACAAAGCAAAGAGATGGCCATGCACCATCCACACTCTGAAAAACACTTATAGGAAGGCATTCCTTCCCTACATTTGAGGACTTACTGAAGGAATTATGATAGTACTAAATAAGAAGAATTTCAAAAAAAAAAAGTTAAACCCTTGCTCACTATGAGACAAAACTTGAACTCAGTTAAAGATAATATTGACATCCATACAAAAAGGGATCTACAAAGTTATATGTTCCTGTAGGAGATGTTACATTGGTGAAACGAGAAGATCATTCAAGACTAGAATAAGAGAACATATTGCGGATATTATGCATGAACGTATCCACTCCTTGGCCTTAGCTAAGCATTCAATCAAAACTAAACACCATGTTTGTGTTGAAGACACCCAAATTATTGCCAGGGAAAATCATCCTTTCAAGTAATCTTTAGGGAATCTTTCGAAATTGTTAAAAACCATAATAACATAAATAAATATGGTGGCCTTGAAATTCGAAGTAGTTGGATTCCTCTAATCAATCAATCTGCTTCTCCCAACAATCAAAACTAGTAGCTTCTTGGGTATTCTCATTTCATTCCTCATCCCCTCCCCTACCTTTTTTCCTTTCTCCAGAACTTTATATTCCACTTTTCTTTCCCTTTTTCTTTTTCTTCTTTTCCCTTCTTTGCCCCTTAGTCTTACTCTTGTACCCTTATCCTTAGCCTTCTCCTCTTCACTTCTATTTTTTGCATCTTTCCCTTCCTCCTTACTTCCCTCCTCCTCCTTTCCTTTCCTTTCCTTTCCCTTATTCCAATATCTATTATATCATACTAATATCTACCATATTAATTAATTAATATATATTATATTAAGTTATTATATCATATTAATATCTACTATATTAATCATTTTTAATCTATTTAATCTATTCCTACTATATTATTCAAAATAATTTATATCCATCCATTATATTATTAATCATATCCTTTATTTAATATCTATTACGCTTTTACTTTTAATTAATTGCATTATCACCCTTTTTATTATATAACTTTACATTATGTAACATATTATATAACACTATATAACCTTATTTTATCTTTAATTTATTAATATTTATTGGATGCTTCAATCTATATTAATATTTATTTGATGCTTCAATCTAAACCTTATTAATTTCTTGACCTTGACCTTATTTCTATTACATCTATCCTTGACATTTATATTTTTTTCTTTTAGGATTTGTGCCTCTTGATTTTGCTTTTGTTCTCCAGTCAAACTCTCTTTTCATTCTTCTCTTCTTATGTTTAATCCTTGTTTTCCTTTCTTTTTCTTCTTGACTCTTCTATCGTGATGATGAATATGGTTATTTGATTTGAAACCTCAACTTATTAGAATGTCTATTGTGGAGTCTATTCCATAAATTCAAAGCATCATAACTCGTTCCCACAAGAGCCTCAACTTGATATTAGGAAAATGTAAAAAAACTAATTTATATGGCATCATAGGTCGCCGATTGCTTTTGAAATCTTGTGACTTCATACCACTAAATTTCTGGTGGGATAACTAGAGGAAGAAAAACCTTTTTGAAATTAAAATCTTTAGGAATGTGGAGAGGGTGGGGCTATAGGGCCCTATCTAATCACTTGTCTTTCCTAATGGCTTCACTAGAATAAAATTTGTTCGTCGAGCTCCCAACAATCTTAAGGATGTTGACTACAGAGGGTGAGTATTATAATAAATCAAATAGGGTTTTGGAAAACAACTCACTTTCCCTCCTCCTCACCCCTCACCCCTAGAATTATCCATTTGGAATAAAATATGGCAATTAGATGGTTTGTCAAAGTTCAATATTTTCTATTGACCTTAGCTCCTGGAAACATTTTAACAACAAAAAATTGAAAAAAGAGCAATTCATGGCCCCTCTTAATGTTCTCTTTGTCTTTATATCTTAGAAACATCTCATCATCTATTTTTGGAATGTCGACACATTATGGGGGTTTGGTTAGAGTGGTTAATGAACTTGAGCATAGATTCAGGTGATTTGACTCATGGAAGAAATCATTTGAGAATTGGCACAACAATATACATGTTATTTTCATCACAAATGACTTTGTAGAAAGGTTTAGAATATATTACCTAAATTTGCATGTTGAAAAGTTTAGCTAACAATAAATCATGCCATCTTTTAGCAAATGATGATTCATCCAAAGATGGTGGAAACCAAATCTAAAGTGTTGTTAGTAGAGAATTTTAACTCATAATGGATTCAATCAATCTAACCCAAAATCTAAATAAGGAAGAACTCCAATGATTTGACCAATTAAATCTCAGATATTCCACTTCTCTTTCAAAATCTAAACAAGTTTGTTCTGATTCATGTTGGTAGCTTCATTTAACTCCCTAGGAATTTAAGTAGTGGGGTAAGTCCCTACAATCCTTCATTCTTTGTTTTAACAACACCTCAAAAAAAATATGGGGTGGTCGGTTTGTTTTGGGTTCTCATTAATCTAGAAGGAAAAAAAGAATGTTCTTATGTAAGGTGTCTTCGAATCCCTTCTAACAACTTGGTTGAGGCTTATGTGCTCTTGCAAAGTCTTAAATTTGCTAGTCTTTTGTGTATTTAAAATTTGACTTTGGTGGGGGATTCAAAGAATGTTATTAGACATATGGTTCTGGGCACAAACACCTTGGATATTTGGTTAACATCAATGTTTAGTAGGATTTGGAAAGCCATATCCCTTATTCCTAGTGACAATTCCTATCATGTGCTCTGAGAAAACAACTAAAGTGTGGATAAATTTGCAAATAAGAATGAATTAAGTCAAGGGGGAGCGTTGTTATAAACGATAAAGTCTATAACCAATCTAGTGTTGAAAATATCAACAATAAATGCTAAAAATAGAATCCATAAATTCCAATTTAATTTGTCCTTGAAAAATTGTAATTATTTTCTCATAGAAACTTGTAATAGTTAACTAAGTTAAGCTGACTTAGTTAACTTAGGAATTTGAGTTGGAAGTCTTTTGGAAGTCATGTATATGTTCTCCCTAAGTTTTAGGGGCCCAGGATGAGTTTAATTGTGGGTTGTAATTAGATAACTCAGTTTACTGAGTTATGTTCAATTAAATTAGTTCCAAACTATTTGTGGAACTAATAGAGAGTTAACAATCAGTTGGTGCACCAGTGCATCCACAAGTGTCACTCTAGTTAACTAAAGATTCCCTCATCAGAAACTCGTGCATGTTGATTCTGAGAAAGACCCAGTTGAGACTATAGTGCAGAAACAATGTACTATCAATTGTATGATTTACTTAGTTGTAAATATCATGCATGCAGTCAGAGAAGGACCTAATTTTGGATTGAGTAGTTATGGATGAGGAATTTCCCTTTAAATACGAGCTACTTCTCTCAAGAATTGTGCAAAAAATTAGGAGCTTGGAGGCTTGGAAATTTGGCTAAGTATTGGCCAAAGGAAGTCATCAGGTGGAGGATAGGAAATACTTGTGCAGGTTAAGGTCAAGGTTGAGCAGAGCATATTGTATCCATCCAAATTCTTTGGCCAGGAATAGCACAAGGAATCAGGGGCTTGGGGAGCAGAAGAAGAGGCTAGAGTTTGTCTTGAGCTTGCTTGTGAGCTGGGAGATTGATTATACTTGTGCAGTGATTGTTCTTATGAGAACATGCATTGTATTCTCATATTGGATTTCTATTTTAATGCAAACAAATAGTAGGATTTTTGTGTAGTGGCTTTCCCCAGATACAACTTGTGTTATGTGCCATTGATTTATCTTCTTCTTGTTCATATTGTTTTCATCGAATCTTTTGTCTTTCGTTGGTTGAAAGTAGAAGTAGATTTTGGTATTTTTCTTTAGTACATTGCATGAGCTTGTGAATCTACAAGAAAATCTACATGGTGCTAAAGCTAGATTTGTAGAATTTTCTACATGGTATCGAAGCTAGATTTGTAGAAATTTTCTACATGGTATCAGAGCAAGATTTGTTTTTGGACTGCAAGTTTGCAGAGAAGGTCTGAAATTTTTTGTGCAAAATTTTCAAAAATAGATAGCAGATTTGGATGCCTTCCAAAAAATACTCAAATTAAAAAAAAAAAAATATATGTCGAATTGGAGTTTGGATTAATGAGATATCGTTGATTTAAAATCAACGGTTATTTTCAAAAAATTCATGATGGTGGTACAAGTGAAACAAATTGGTGTGCTAGCTAAGAACTTGTATGCACTTGAGGTACAAGTTGCATGCCAAGTGTTGAGGAGAAAGGAACAGGTTAGATACTTGGTGGTTGAGAGGGAGAGTAAATTACCTCTCTACATGCAGCCCCAAAAGAAGTCTGAGAAGTAGTTTCAGGAAGTTGTGGAGCAGCCACAATTAGAGAAGCTGAGAGGAGACCAAGTGGAGGCATCCACTCATGTAGAGACCTATAGTAGGGGGGAATTTCGAGCCATGTGGGTTGAGGGATCACATGCAGCCATACCTCTTTGTGTGAGGTGGGGCAATGTGAAGTGATAGTCCCAAAAGGGCTGAAATTGGGAAAGGTCCATTGAGAGGTTTTATCTCATGGATTGTACCTTGCTACGGGAGCCCAAAGTACATAGTAGTAGGAGGAATCAATGGGATTGATGTAGTCAGAGATCAGAGTGACAAAGGCTAGAGCAGTTAGATACTGAAGAGCGTAGAGAAGTTTTGACAATAGTGCAGAAAGGAAGAGTCAGTAGAAGCACAAAGTTTTCAGTCGACAGAGGCAATAACAGTCAGAAACTTTGATGACAGATGCATCATACTAATTGAGGTTGGATGTTTTTTGTTTTTGTTTCTGGAGTTGTTGTAGAAACAACACTAGAGAGAAGTGTTGCATGCGGAATATTCCAAAGGTTCAAGATCACGATTGAGTTGAATTCATTTCTTGTTGAGAGGGAGTGTTGAAAATAGCAACAAGCAATGTTAAAAATAGAATCCAGAAATTCCAATTTAATTTGTCCTTGAATTAAATTGTGAATTAAAATTGTAATTCTTTTCTCATAGAAATTGTAATAGTTAACTAAGTTAAGTTGATTTAGTTAGCTTAGGAGTTTTGAGTTGGAAGTCTTTTGGAAGTCATGTATATGTTCTCCCTAAGTTTTAGGGGTCCAGTATGAGTTTAATTATGAGTTGTAATTAGATAACTCAGATTACTGAGTTATGTTCAATTAAATTAGTTCCATATTGTTTGTGGAACTAATAGAGAGTTAACAGTCATTTGGTGCACTAATGCATCCACAAGTGTCACTCTAGTTCATTGAAGATTCCCTCATAAAAAACACATGCATGTCAATTGTGAGAAAGACCCAGTTGAGACTAGAGTGCAGGGATAGTGTACTATCAGTTGTATGATTTACTGAGTTGTAAATATCATGCATGCAATCAGAGAAGGACCTAATTTTGGATTGAGCAGTTATGGATGAGGAATTTCCCTTTAAATATGGGCTAATTCTCTCAAGAATTGTGCAAAGAATTAGAATATTGGAGGCTTGGAAATTTGGCTAAGTACTGGCCAAAGGAAGTCATTAGGCAGAGGATAGAAAATACTTGTGCAAGTTAAGCTCGAGGTTGAGCAGATCATATTGTATTCATCCAAATTCTTTGACTAGGAATGGCGCAAGGAATCAGGGGCTCAAAGAGCAGCATAAGAGGCTAGAGTTTGTCTTGAGCTTGCTTGTGAGCTAGGAGATTGATTATACTTGTACAGGGATTGTTCTTATGAGAACAAGCATTGTATTCTCATCTTGGATTTCTGATTTAATGCAATATAGATAGTAGGGGTTTTAAGTAGTGGCTTTCCCCAGATACATCTTGTGTTATGTGCCATTGATTTATCTTCTTCTTGTTCTTATTGTTTTCATCGATCTATAGTCTTCTGCTAGTTGAAAGTAGAAGTAGATTCTTGTCTTTTGCTTTAGTACATTGCATCAGTTTGTGAATCTACAGGAAAATCTACACCTAGCAAATCCATCATGCAATTTGTCACCTTAAGAAATGTCAAATCAAAGGGCACTTCACTCATTGCATGAAGAATTAGTTTCACATGTCACATACCAAGTTGGTATTAAGAGTTGGTTCATTGGCATCTCTAGTATTTTAGCTTATGGCTTTGGTGGGTGACCCTTGACTTGCCTCTTGGCTCTACAAACTTCTATCTCTAGGCATGGCTACCAGTTGGTAGATCGGTGACTCTTGGCTTATGGGTTTGGTTGTTCTCAGGTAAGAAGTTGCTATCTCACTCCACTAAATTGTCATGTATTTTAGAAATAGGAGTTTTTCATACCATCAAAACTATGTGTATTATGATTTTGTTTCATTATGGATTGGTTTTATTAGATGCGGGGATTTCTTATTTTGAAATTGAGGCTTTGGTTTGACCTTGTAGAAATTGGTCATATGATATAAAATGGGCATACAATTTGGGTTTCTCTTTCAATTTGTATGTTTGTTGGGTTGGGGGAGGGGGTATGAGGTGTTGTTATTCTTACAATCACCCTCTGTAAAGACAAAGACAACGGACTCCTATTTTGAGTTTGGTGTTCTTTCTTTCCCTCTCCCTTTTGGGTGGGGGAGCGAGGTGTTGTTATTCTTGAAATCACCCTATGCAAACACAGATACAAGGAACTCCTTTTGATCTTGGTGCTCTTGCTTCCCCTCTCCTTGTTGGGTGGGTGGGAGGAGTCGGGAGGGTGAGGTGTTGTTATTCTTACAATCACCCTTCATGAAGACAAAGACAAGGGACTCCTAGTTTGAGCTTGGTGCTCTTTCTTTCCCTCTCCCTGAGTGTAATTCTTATAGTGGTCTACGTCCTCGTGCTCTCATGGATTTGATGGAGCATAATAAGCTAATAATTTGAAGGCAAGAAATAAAAAAATGAAGTTAATAGTGCCTAAATTCATTTTCTTTGCCAGAAACTTCAAAGGCAAGAAGCAAATACATCAACTCAACTAGAAATTGACATGAAGACTTTGGTCTAACAAATGAGATTTATTAGTAAATTAGCAACAAAGTGTGATGCTCTTTCTAATTTTATTTTTCAAATTAACTCAAAAAAAGTCAACCCACCTATTCTAAAAGAGACTTTAGTTACCAGTTAAATTAGAAACACCTTAGTTCATCAACTCTTAGACTTAAATGTACAAGTCTAAATTAATCACAACAAAGAAACAATACTAACGTTAATCATGTCTCTAGTTAATTCTCTATTTGAAGGATTCTAAGGATATTATGGACTTTTTATAAATTTAAAATGTAAAGTACTTCTTTGAAATTTTGCATATAAAATCATATATATTAAACCTGATATTACTTTTTTCCCTTAAAGTCATCCAAACTACATATTCCCATGAATTTCAACCCACTCCAACAAAAAACATGATTAATTTAAGAAACAAAGAAATAAACTTTAATGGTGGGGATTCCTAATGTCGAAGTGTGGATATAATAGAGATGAGAAAGGGTAAAGTTAAGTTGTTTAGTCGGTATGAGTTTTAATTTTATGGAAATGTCATCATCACTTTCTTGCCTCCCAAACTTATTTTATTGGATATGGTAAGGAAAGGAGATATACGCCTTATTTTATTGGATTTGGTAAGGAAAGGAGATATAAAGGCGTAAGTTAAAATTTTCAGTTCACATGGCATGTCAACAATAATGAAGCTTGCTTTTTTAATTGTCTTTCTTCTTTGTAATATAAAACAGTATATTCATGATCAAGTTTAAGATTGAATTCTATATTTACAAATATATTAAATAGTATGTATAAAGTCATAACAAACAAATATATTAAATATGATCACATAATTTTTTTTATCAAAACATATCATTCATATATATATATATATATTATAGAAATATGTGACATGCGTAGAATATGTGTCCGTAGCTACCTATCCCTATGATATTCTACTTATCCCTATGATATTCTTGCAGGTCTTGTTTGGGAAGATCATTTTTAGTCATGGGTTATTCAATGTTGCACATGCTACCATGCAAAATTAAAGGACAACCTTGAGAAATTAGACCTCTTGATTAAGAGTTCATAAAGCTTGGACATAATTATATATTGTCTTGCCATGTTTGGATCTTTATAAATCAATTTGGTGAACCATGAATGAGTTTATTGACTTGATGTAAAGATGTAAGAAAAGAGAGATGAGACTAGATAAATGGCTTGTTATAGAGGAATAAGTCTATAAACAATAGGCTAAATCTATATTCAATTTTAAATAAAGATCAAAACAATCAATGCTGAAGGTTGAATATTTCAAACACACTCACATTGCTCTCTTTATTTATGCTCAATTCTTTATGGCACATGGGAGGTTTCCATCGAAGGGAAATGTACCACATTAATTTCCAGGATGATTTAAGTTGAATATTTTAAGAACGTGAATCCCAACTACACATATGATAGATGTAAATGTTGTGGTGTTTGAATAGGTTGCACATATAATGGAAAACGTGCCTTTCATGATCCTATTCTACCTTAGCCTCTAGCTTCCCTTTTATCTTTCCCTCTCAAGGTGGTAGCTTTACATGCAAATTTGGATGGTACATGTTACTTGAAACTTGGTGAGGGTTGCAATAATTGATAGCTTGGAGTAAACATTTATGGGGATCGATGTTGGTTTAATGAGGAAACAATCCCAAGCTATTTCTCATGATGCATTTGTTGATAAATCTAGCACACAATTGGATTCAATGAGCCATCAAAACCTCATTTCATACGCAAAGAGTTCTTATGTACTTTCAAAGATCATTATGTACATAGGGATCAAGGTCTAGGGATTAATATGTACTTTCAAAGATGTATATTGAACATTGATTTTTTTTCTTTTTTAATAACTAGGTGAATCAACAACTTGGTTGGTTTCCTATTCACATAACACGGGTTGATTCCACCTACTACCACTATAACCCCTAGGTTCCTACATATGCCCCTTCCACAAATATGGGTCAATCGAGGGGATTGAACCTTGAATCACTTGGTACATAACACTTCATTTTCACGAGTTTTCCAATTGAGCTTCCCCCTGGGAGCTATATTAAACATTGAGTTTAATATATGTAATAATTGATTATTATTTCATGTATTAGGAGGACAATGTAGTTATTAATTCCACATGTTTGACCTATCTAGATATATATGATAATAAAAATTGTCAATTTTTTTAATTGTAGTTCACTTTTATAATGAAAGACCATTCATTTAAGGTTTCGAGGGGAATGGGGTTAGATTACGTACCACATGTTCTAGATGTACACCTTTAATCATGTTCATTGGAATAAGCATATATCTAAAGTTATTCGAACATACTTTTCTTAAATTGAAATGTTGTTCATAAGTTCCAACGTTGGAAATTGTGGGTATGGAGCAACCCACTTTTGCATTTCAGTAGAGATTCTAGTTATTAGTACTTAGTAGGTATTAAATGTTTAAATGGAATTCTCCTTAAACTAAAATGTAACCTCTCCCTCTCTCTCTCTCTCTCTCTCTCTCTCTCTCTCGCGCTATAAATTTAATATTCTGTTGCCTAAAAATAACTGCATGCAAAACCAAATATCATATATCATCATTTAAACTAATTCCTATCATAGTCTGCCACAAGGGAAACTGGTACTGCTAACAATGGAAAGTAGTCTAGGTCTATCCAAATGTAAACAGTTGTTACTACTAAATTCATAACTATCGAAATAAACTTAACTACTAAAAGTAAAAGACATGAGCCAAGAGGTAGAATGAGACATCAAGAAGCTAATGAAGTAACTGGGGATGTATCCTAGGTGTTGGCTCATGTTAGGGCTAGAGGTTTCAGGCCATATTGGAAATGGCCCTCTATGTGTGCTATCTGAGCATCCAGATTGATGAGACACAAGTGTTGGTAGCATTTAACTTGTTGAATTTGATTCAAAAAGGAGATGATGTTGTTGCAATCCTTATGCTTTTCCTTCAGGATTGTGCCCAAGAGTGCCTTCATTTGCTAGTGGAGGGTAATGGAGTTAATATATTGGCTTCGTCTTCCCCTGTTATGCCCAAGGTTAGGAACCTAATTGACTACTTCGACTTGGATTTCAGAATCAGTGCTTGATGGTCATTAGTGCTTAAGGATTCTAGATGGCATATTTCCTCTTAGAATTCTAGAGGAGTGGAGTGGAAAATAGTTGTAGCATTTTGTGCTTGAGATTGAGCTCTTGGTTAACCTTGAGGTCATTTTCCACCGGACCCCCGATGAAAATGCATCCTTTAGTGAGGCATGGTATGTTGAGTCACAATAGGCCACATTGAGGATGACCCCCAAAAGACAAAGAAAACGAAAATATCGTAAGACGAGATACATAGTAAAAAGGATGCACAATAAAGACATAGTTTCTAAGGATATCTAGAGCAGACTCTAGCTATTTTAAATAATAGGTTAATGGAGATGGAAGAACTTCGTGTAGGTTCTGGCAACCATAAGAAACCAAAAACACTAATACCAATGCACAAAACTAAGACACTCTATAGACTATGAGCTAGAATCCACCATGAAAAAGCTATCAAATTGAAAGAGTTGAAGGATTTTTAGAGGTAAGACATAGAATGGATTATCAAGCAGTGGTAATCCCACTAGGTTTGGAAATGCTTCTAGTTGAGGAAAAACCTTTCCTTGTTACCTCCCCCCTACTTGAGCTTCCACTATAGCTACCTCCAACGTCCCAAGGGTCACCTCCTCAGTCATCATCATCCAGCTTCTATCACAGATGTTTGGCACCAAGTGTATGCACTGAAGGCCGGTGTCCCTAGAGTTAAGACGACCCTATAATACAACTCTCACAAAACCATCACTGTAAGAGAGCACTTTCCCCTCAATTATAGTCGAGTCACAAGAATTACCACAAGACATGGGGCCATGATAGTAGGATTTAAGCTCCCAGAGCATGTGTCGTAGGGGAAATATCCCCCTTGCAATGGGGGAATGTTGTAGACACAATAAAAGAGCACATAATTGAAGTTACCCAACCGGGAACTTGCAAACAAAGAATAAGCTTCTATACAATTGTGAAAGGAATGAATACTAATTAACATGTGTGATTGCATAGACTATAGCCATTCCCCCTCTTAAATTCGATAAGAGATCATGGGGCAGCGGGCTCCCCCCCTCCATTGACATGAATTTCAACACCCTAAATGGGGAAATTTATTTATTCTATATTAAACTAGCTTTAATTTTAAGGTGATTGAGGTATTCTAGGCAATGTTGATATCATCCCTCTCACTCAACATGCCTAGTTTATCACTTAAGGAAAGGTTAACAATTTTTTTTTAAGTACACAAATAAATGGATCATTTTCAATTTATTCGTGCAATAAATTGGTTTTATATGTATAAATTATTACTGTTAATGTAATTTCAATATTAGTGTTTTAATTAAAATTAAGGTTGTATTTACATGTGTTTTAGGTAACTTATGGTGAGAATTTGCATGCAAATGATGCAACATAAATTCCCATACATATTTGTCAAATGCACATGTATTTTTATATGTCTTTAATTCTATAGATCTTGTACATGGTTTTTATGGAGTTAGATATATATTTTTTCATTTTTGAAGGTCAATATTTTTGAAATGTAGTTTGAACTTCTATATAGAGTTTTTGTGAATGAGTTATATTAATCAAAATAATTTATGTCCAGTCATTATATTATTAATCATATCCTTTATTCAATATTTATTACATTTTTTTAATTAATTACATTATCACCCTTTGTATTATATAACTTTACATTATGTAACATAATATATAACACTATATAACCTTATTTTATCTTTAATTTGTTATTATTTCTTTGACACGTCAATATGAAACTTTAATATATTAATGTTTATTTGATGTTTCAATCTAAACCTTATTAATTTCCTTGACCTTAAGCTTATTTCTATTACATTTATCCTTGACTTTTATATATTTTTTTCTTTTAGGGGTTGTGCCTCTTGATTTTGCTTTTGTTATCCCGTCGACCTTTCCTTTCATTCCCCTCTTCTTATATTTAAACCTTGTTTTCCTCTTTTCTTGTTCTTGTCTCTTCTATCGTGATGATGAATATGGTTATTTGATTTGAATTATCAACTTATCAAAATGTCTACTGTGGAGTCTACTCTAGAAATTCAATACATCATAACTCATTCCCACAGGAGTCTCACTTGATACTAGGAAAACATAAAAAAAAAAAATTAAATTAAAATTAAAATAAAAAAAAAAAAAAAAAATAAAATAAATAAATTATTGGCATTATAGGTCACCAATTGCTTTTGAAATCTTGTGAAATCATACCACTAAAATTATGGTTGGATAACTAGGGGAAGAAAAACCTTTTTAACATTACAATCTTTAGGAATTTGGAGAGGGTGGGACTATAGGGCTTCGTCTAATAACTTGTCTTTCCTAATGGCTTCACTAGAATAACATTTGTTCATTGAGCTCCCAACAATCTTAAGGATGTTGAGTATAAAGGTTGAGGATCAACAATACTCATTCAAATAGGGTTTTGGTAAACAACTCATTCTCCCTCCTACTCACCCCCCCACATGCCCCTTCCCCAACCCCCCTAGAATTATCCATTTGGAATAAAATATGGCATTTAGATGGCTTGCCGAAGTTCAATATTTTCTATTGGACCTTAGCTCATGGAAACATTTTAACAACAAAAAATTAAAACACGAGCAATTCATGGCCCCTCTTGATATTCTATTTGTATTTATATCCTAGAAACATCTCATCACCTATTTTTGGAATGTCAATACACTTTGGGGGTTTGGTTAGAGTGGTTAATGAAATTGAGCATAGATTCAGGTTGAAGCAATCATTTGAAAATTGGCAAAACCAATATACATGTTATTTCAATTGTATATTGACAAATATATTAAATAGTATGTATAAAGTCATAACAAGGAAAGATGTTAAATTGGATGAAATATTTTTTTTATCAAAACATGTCAATGTGTTTTATTCATTTGTATATATCAAAAAAACATATCAATATGTCGTGTTTTAATCATTTGACTTTATTATGGTATAAAAATATCGATATGCATTAGTGTTATTTGTATGTATACTAAAATTATATATAAGTTAAAGTGATATATTAATATAGTTTTAAGTGGTAATAATTAATGCTTATACTGATATTAAAATATTGGTGTTCATTATTATTAAACATATTGGTATTCATTATTACAGCATCAACCATGTTTTCGTTATTACTAAACATATTGGTACTTATTATTACAATATTAAGTATGTGATATTGTTGCTATTTTTTTAATGATATTGTTGCTATTTTTATTATTATTGTTGTTTGAGATTTTATAACGTACAAAGAGATGTATTGCACCCATGCTCAACCATATATGATACATTGGTGTTAATTATGTTTTTTTTTAATGATATTGTTGCTATTTTTATTATTATTGTTGTTTGAGATTTTATAATGTACAAAGAGATGTATTGCACCCATGTTCAACCATATATGACACATTGGTGTTGGTGGTTGAAGACATGTATCTTAGTTATTATCATGTAACAAGCATGGAGTCAAAAATGATATTTCTTAATTTTTAGCCAAAAATCATGAGTCTTAGGTAGAAAACACTTTAATCATTAATTTTTATTTGAATACATTCTTCAACCAAAAGTTAAAACTAATAGAACTAGATCACCTAGCAAATAACTTAAGTGTAGAAGAATTTTTTGGCAGTTTTTAAATTTTGTTGGTTGGGAAGCACTATATAGTTAAACAACAAATCAATTAAACAAACTTTTTGGCAAAATAATTTATTTTCTTGCCATTCAAAATTTTGTTTATAAAATTATATAAAGAAAACTCACCTAAAAAGTAACATAAGTTGGGAAGAATCAATTGGTAATTTTGAAAGTTTGTTGGTTAGGAGGTGTTATTTAGTTAAACAAAAATTCAATCAAACAAACTTTTAACCAAATATTTTTTCCCTTTTATATATATAATAAGTTCAAGAATTTAAAGAAATGTCACATGAGGAAGAGGATGATAATCTCATAAAATTAATATATATATATATATATAATATATATTAAGATTCCTCAGAATAATCATAGGGAATTGGTAGTTACACACAGTCTATGCCATGTCCACATATTTAAAAATTAACAATTTATATATATATTAATTGTTAATTTTTTAAATATGTGACATGCATAGAACATGTGTGTAACTATCAATCCCTATGATATTCTTGAGGATCTTGTTTGTGAAAATCATTTTTAGTCATTGGTTATTCAATGTTGCACATCCCACCATGCAAAATTAAAGGACAACCTTGAGAAATTAGACCTACTGATTAAGAGTTGATAAAGCTTGGACATAATTCTATATTGTCTTGGTATGTTTTAGTCTTTATAAAGAAATTTGGTGAACCATGAATGAGTTTATTGACTTGATGCAGAGATGTAAGAAAAGAGAGACAACACTAGATAAATGGCTTGCCATAGAGGAATAAGCCTCTAAACAATAAGCTAAATCTATATTCAATTTTAAATAAAGACCAAAACAACCAATGTTAAAGGTTGAATATTTCAAACACACTCACATCACTCTCCTTATTTATGCTCAATTCTTTATAGCATATGGGATGTTTCCATTAAAGGGAAAGGTACCACATTAATTTCCAGGGTGATTTAACTTGAAATTTTTAAGAACATGAATCCCAACTACACATATGATACATGTAAATGTTGTGGTCTTGGAATAGGTTGCATATATAATGGAAAAGGTGTCTTTCATGATCCTACTCTACCTTAGCCTCTAGCTTCCCTAGTAACTTTCCCTACTTTACATACAAATTGGATGGTACATGTTAATTGAAACTTAGTGAGGATTGCCATAATTAATAGCTTGGAGTGAACACTTATGGGGATCATTTTTGGTTTAATGAGGAAAAAATCCCAAGCTATTTCCCATGATGCATTTGTTGATAAATCTAGCACACAATTAGATTCAATGAGCCATCACAACCTCATTTCATATGCAAAGAATTCTTATGTATTTTCAAATATCAATATGTATAAAGGGATAAGGATCTAGGGATCAATGTTTACTTGCAAAGATGTATATTGAACATTGGTTTTTTTCTTTTTTAATAACTAGGTGAATCGACAACTTGGTTTCCTATTCACGTGACACAAGGTCAATTCCACATGCTACCACTATAACCCCTAGGTGCCTACATATGCCTCTTCCATAGACATGGATCGATCAAGGGGATTGAACCTTGAATCACTTGGTACATAACACTTCATTGTTGCAAGTTTTCCAATTGAGCTTTCCCTTAGCCACTAAATTGAACATCGAGTTTAATATATGTAAGAATTTATTATTATTTCATGTATTAAGAGGAGAGTGTGGTTATTAATTCCACATGTTTGACATATCTAGAGATATATGATAATAAAAATTATCAACTTTTTTAATTTTAGTTCACTCTTATAATTATGAAAGACCATTAATTTAGTGTTTCGAGGGGTGTGGGTTTGGATTACCTACCACATGTTCTAGATGTACACCTTTAATAATGTTAATTTGAATAAGCATATATCTAGATTTATTTGAACATACGTTTCTTAACTTGAAATGTTGTTCATAAGTTCCAACATTGGATATTGTGGGTATGGAGCAACCCACTTTTGCACTTCAGTAGAGATTCTAGTTATTAGTACTTAGTAGGTACTAAGTGTTTACCTGAAATTCTCCTTCAACTACAATGTAACCTCTCTCTCTCTCTCTCTCTCTCTCTCTCTCTCTCTCTCTCTAAATTTAATATTCTATTGCCTCAAAATCACTGCATGCAAAACCATATATCATATATCATTGTTTAAACCGAGTTCTATCATAGTCTGCCACAAGGGAAACTGATATTGTTAACAATGGATAATAGTCTAAGTCTATCAAAATGTAAACAATCATTACTACTAAATTCATAGCTATTGAAATAAACTTAACTACTAAAAGTAAAAGACATAAGCCAAGAGCTTCAATGAGAAATCAAGAATCTAATGAAGTGACTAGGGATGGATCCTAGGCATTGGTGCTTATTGGGGCTAGAGGTTTCAGGCCACATTGGAGATAACCCTCTCGATGTGTTATCTGAACATCCAAATTGATGAGACAAGTGTTGGTAGCATTTAACTTGTTGAATTTCATTCAGAATGAAGATGATGTTGTTGTAGTCCTCATGCTTTTCCTTTACCATTATGCCCAAGAGTGACTTCATCTTCCAGTGGAGGGTAATGGAGTTAAGATATTGGCTCCGTCTTCCCCTAGCATTTCCGAGGTTAGGAACCTAATTTACTACTTCAACTTGGATTCCATAATCATATTAAGCTCGGTGGTCATCAGTGGTTAAGGCTTCTAGATGGTAGATTTACTCTTAGAATTTTGGGGGAGTGGAGTAGAAAATAGTTGTAGCATTTTGTGCTTGAGAATGAGCTCTTGATTAACCTTGAGGTCCTTTTCCAGCAGACCCCCGATGATAATGCATCCTTTAGTGAGGCATGATATGTTGAGTCACAATAGGCCAAAGTGAGGATGACCCCCAGAAGATAAAGAAAACGAAAATATCGTAACATGGAATACATAGTAAAAAGGATTCCCAGTAAAGACATAGCTCCCAAGGAGATCTAAAGGGGACTCTAGATATTTGAAATAATAGGTTAATAGAGATGGAGGAATTTCGTGTAGGTTCTAACTGCCATAAGAAACCAAAAACATTAATACCAATGCACACAACCAAGAAACTCTATAGACTATGAGCTAGAAGCCACCATGCAAAAGATATCAAATTGAAAGAGTTGAAGGAGTTTTAGAGGTTGGAAATAGAATTAATTATTGAGTATTGGTAAACCCACCGGGCTTGGAAATGATTCTGGTTGAGGAAAATCCTTTGCTTGTTACCTCCCCCTTGCTCAAGCTTCCACTATAGCTACCACCAACGTCCTAGGGGTCACCTCCTCAGTTGTCATCATCCTTCTCATATCACAGATGTTTAGCACCAAGTGTATGCACCGAAGGCGAGTGTCCCCTAAGTTAGGACCACCCTATAATACAACTCTCATAGAACCATCACCATAGGAGAGAGATCTCCCCTCAACTAGAATCAAATCACAAGAATTACCACAGGACATGGGGACATGATAGTCGGAGTTAAGCTTCGCAAATCATGTGCCATATGGTAAATATCCCCCCTGCAATTGGGGAATGCTGCAGACACAATAAAAGAGAACATAGTTGAAGTTACCCAACGAGGAACTTGCAGACAGAGAGAAAGCTGTTATATGATTGTGAAAGGAATGAATAGTAGTTAACATGTGTGATTGCATGGAGTATAGCCATCCTCCTCTTAAATTCGATAGGAGATCATGGGGTAGCGGGTTCCTCCATTGCCGCAAATTTCAACACCCAAAATGGGGAAATTTATTTATTCTATACTAAACATATATTAAACAAGCTTTAATTTTAGGGTGGTTGGGGTATTCTAGGCAAAAATTAATATCATCCTTCTCATTCAACATGCCTAGTTTATCACTCAAGGAAATGTTAACAATTGTTTTTTGAGTACACATGTAAATAGATCATTTTCAATTTCTTCATACAACAAATTATTTTTATATTTATAAATTATTATTGTTTGTGTAATTCCATTTTTAGTGTTTTAATTAAATTTCTGGTTGTATTTACTTGTGTTTTAGGTCATTTATGGTGAGAATTTACATGCAAATGATGCAACATAAATTCTCGTACATATTTGTCACATGCACATTTATCTTTATATGTCTTTAATTCTATGGATCTTGCACATGGTTTTTATGGAGTTAGATATATATTTTTTCATTTTTGAAGGTAAATATTTTTGAATTTATATTAATTTTATGTTATTTAGTATGATTAAATATTTGTGGACTATTTACCTTTGTGACATGTTTATTTCAATATTGTTATAAATTTATGTTTAAATATATTTAGTTTTGTATAGATTTAGTATTTTGATAAACCAATTAGTATTTGAAGAAACCAAATAATAATGTTGTTGTAACTTTGCATAGGTTACTTACATGTTTGTTTGCAAAATAGATTTTATTTTCAAAATGAATATAATGAATATGTTGTCAACTTTTTTTTTGTTAAATCAAATACTCTTTCCATCCATAAAATCCTAAAAGATTTTTAGAATTTAATTAATCAATTTGCCACTAAAATCATGTATATGGTTTTTTTTAAGATAAAGGTATCAATATATTGATACTATGGACAAAATATTGATTACATGGATCGAGTTGTCAGGTGATTGATGCCTGGTAAACTAGTTGCCCTTCAATTTTAGGTTTTTTCAATATATTATTAGGAGGTTCGAAGTGTTCCAGAAGGATATATTCACAAATATTTTTTTGGAAGTCATCTAACAACCTATAACTATTATCCATCCTTAAAAAACAAAGTATGAAAAAAAAATGGAACCCAAACCAAGTTATTCCTTAGGTAGTGACTAGGTCTATTATTTGAGTCTTTCCAATATATTTATCTTATTTAAAATGCTCCATTGTTTGGCCCTAAGGTGGCCTATACTCCTCTATGATAATAGGATTGGAAGAGGTACCTCCAATTGGTCCTTCCTCAAATTGCTTTGTGTCCTCATTAATGATTGGTGCTACTAAGAAACTAAATCCATGAACTCTTCTACACACCATTTAAAATTTCCCTAAAATATATGAAGAGTGTGCATGGTGTACTCCTTACTAGTTTGAGATATTTTCAGTGCTTGAGATAACATAGCCTTAGTTTTCCAATACATCTCTAAAACTCTATAGAATTTGGTATCTCATGTCCTAGAGTAGATTGGGTCAGAGACCCAACCATTAACTTCCTCAATGATTTGTTCTTTTGATAGGGTGTTTCGATCAAGAGTAGATTGGGTCCTACAGTAGATTGGGTCCATGAACCAACCATTAAGTTCTATTGGAATTGCACACCTCTCCTATAAGAGGGCACCCAATGAAACTTACCACAAGGTTAAGAAGGAATACTTTTGGGATGGCCTTAAATATGATGTTTAAAAGTTTGTGGTTGAATGTTAGGTTTTCCAACAAATTAAAGATAAGACAATAAAACCCCTGGTCTTTTACTACCCTCATGACTAGTCAACTTCCTATGACTTTTCAACTTACACGACTCTTCATATTGATGTGTGTCCTTTGGACTTCCACTTTACAATACATTTGAATACAATACACATGGTCCACAATAATGATGTGGCATATGACTACTCATGAAATGAAAGGACATGACATTGCTAACATGGACTTCTTGATGATGTGGCAATGTCAGGTCACTGATGTTGCTAAGTGCTAGATGTCTTCTTGGATATGCTTTCTCTTCTCCTTTGCATGGCTTGCTAATGTAGAGTCTTCAATGATCTTAATTCTTGGATGGTAGTGGCAAACTTGTGTCCCTTTTCTTCCTATTGATAAGTCTACTTGTGAGTTCAGCTACAAGAGAGTCTTTAGGCATACTTCCCTCCTTCTTTTCATTCTTCATCATCTTGCCATGACTTGATAGTGTACCTGGTCTTGCAATTTACTCATGAAATGACGACATCAATATGACAACCCACTAGTCTAAGATGATGCATTCCTATCCATGAATTAAGCCTGAGACAAGTCACAGACTGGGAGAAAGGGACTGGTGACTATACATTGCAGAGTTCCAGCAGATAGGGGGAGACCTTGATCACTTAGACTACACAAGGCGCAGCTCAGGCTAGACTGAGGAATATTTCTATACAGTCCTCACTAAGGGGAAAAATTGTGAAGTTCCCACTGAGGGAAAAAATTGCACAGTTCAAGAAGGAAGTAGAGGTTATGGGATGGGGCCTTGGGAGGAAAACTGCACATTTTAAAAAGGCAAGGGGGACTAGGAAGTTGAGAGCCTTTAAGGGAAGAACTGCATAGTTTCTAGAGGTAGTGAGCTCCAATTGAGGGAAGGACACTGAAGGAAGAATCTGCATATTTTTGGAGGCCAAGGTAGGTTGGGATTTCTACGCATTGTGTAGTTTCAGCAGGAAAGGAAAGGGCTTGAGGGTTGAAGATGAAAAGTGTGCATTTCAAGGAAAATTGGGAAGCATAACTGCACAATTATGGAGGTCAAGGGAGGATGTTGGACTCAGGAATGATGCAGGAAAACATCCATGAATGGAAAACAATGTGAACTATGCATTTCTAGGTAGTAGGGTCACATCCAAGAGGGCTACGAATTCGTAGTGCGCAGTTCAGTTGGGGCCTGGTGAAGCTAAGTTTCCCGACCGAGAAGATTTTCCGAAAAATGGATAAGTGCAGGAAGGGAGATGGACTCATGATAAACCTCGACTATGATCACACACTTAGAATACTTTGACGACAAGAAAAAGTATATTGTCGGAACACAAAAACAAAGCATTCCCCTGTGTGTGACTGCCTCATGATAAGATATGACAAGTGCGACACTTCAGGTAGACTTTAGAACGACAGTGACGACACTTATGTGATAATGCTCAAGACTTTGTGTATGAATGCGATAGGTGTTTACATGGTTGGGACAAATCATGTACACAAAGACCAACCTTCTAAACCACCATAAAAGGCTCACAAACATTTTATGACAGTTAAACATACTGATAGATGAAAGTTAATCCAACATGAAAAATTGGCCAAAGAACTTCAAGAAATCTCATGAAATGAGCTTAAGTGTTTGCAACAATCAAGTAAAATACCAAGGAAGGCTCCAAAATTTAGGTACAAGACAAAATTATAGAGGGTGTTGCAACAACTACAACACTTGGTGACACACTGGTTAAACTCCTGCTTCTTTGTCTTGGTTAGTTTCTTATGTGCAGGGCCTTAGTTACTCAGGGAGTATTTTTTAATCATGTAGATCATTTTGGCCTTCCCACTTACCCCATGGGTAGAAATCGTCCCCTCCATACCTTCTTGGTTGAACACAACATAATATTTAGAATAATAACAATGTTTCAAGTTGGGAAGGGTAGTTTAGCTCGCGAGCTTAAGATTTTCAGAGTAAAAATTTTCATCTCAGGTGTTGCTCTATTGCTACCGAGCCTAGAAAGTACCCTGATGGAGTCATGTAAGAATACAAACATTGCTTGACTGCTAGTGAGCCTGGACAATACCCTGACAAAGTCATGTAGGAATACAAACATTGCTTTGTTGCCAATGAGCCTAGACAATACCTTTGCTTCACCTCTCTATGTAGGAATCCTTTCTCTTCTTTTACCTTTACTTATTTATTTAAAGAGAACTATGCATTGAAACTTATTTATTTGAGGCGGAAGAGGGATCCCAAATTATTGAGAGCATAAGAGGTTGTTCCTTTAGAGAAGCATATAGAGACCTCTGATTTAGGTTTGCTCGTTTATATTTTCCCCTTCTTCATTTCTACTAGATGGATAAGCTTGAGAACACCAAAGTAGAAAAACCAAGTATAGGCATGAGGTTGCCGAAAAGGCCATGGGTTCATGGTTGGACCAAAACTCTTCTAACAGATGGATCATATTTTCCTTTGGAACTTCATTGACCAAAAGATATAACCAACACAAGGAAGATGGGAAAAATTCTAGCCAAATGTTGAAGTGTCATAAGCCTCATTATAATTTATCCACACACAAAATTAGAAGACACAACATAATCATGCACAAAACTTATTAACATAACAAAACCAAAACAAAATTCAAGCAAACAAACAAACACCAAACAACAAAATACTATGTACATAGTGTAGGGCATAACCCCAGATTTTCATTGAAAATTGTTTTAAGTTTTGGTCATTAACAGGGAAAGAGTCAATATTTTCGTAAAGTGATTGAAGACGATATGTGTGTTGCCCAAGATTCTCGTGTACCATGAATGACCCAATCCACAAGGACTAAAACTTAGTGTCTTTTCTTTTGTCCTCATGGGATTTGTCCCACTTTAAGACTAAGTCACCCACACTAAAGCTACTTTTCCCTGCAGATTTCCTATCGAACCACCTCTTGATATGACTCTGGTGAAGTAAAAAAATTTCTTTAGCTTTAAACCTTTCTTCCTATAGCTTGTGCAAAGTGCCAATCCTATGTTGAACTAACATACATGGTTTGCCTTGGGACTCTTGTGACAGTTGGAGAGCGGGCAAGTAACTGTTCGGTGAGAGGATGACTTCTTTTTGGTACACTAGGAAGTAAGGGTGGGTGTTTAGGGAAGGTTTTGATATGACTCGATCAACCCATAAGGCATTCACCAAAGCATAGTGCCAATTTTGCTGTTCAGAGAATATGGTATTTTTGATAATGCAGATAAGTTTCTTGTTCATGGATTCAACAAGACCATTCCCCTATAGATAGTAATTAGTTGAATGCTTCAATATAATACCATTTTACAATGAAAAATAATAGAGTCTTGACGATGAAAAGTATGTTGAATTTTAAAAAACAAGTGATGTAGGAACGTTGAACTTGGAAATGATGTTATGTTGCGGAAATATGATGACTTCCTGACCATTCACTTGTTTTAGGGGAGCTACCTCTATCCACCGCATGAAATAATCTCTAGTAGTTAATATGTAGTAGTGCTACTTTGATGGATGTGGGAAAATTTCCCCAATAGTGTCTAATCCCCACTGTTGAAAACGTTATTCCACTACAATGGGCTGTAGCGGGGCTGCTGACTTCCAATTTCCATCGGCACAGATTTGACAGACACAACACTTGTCGGCATAGGCATGAGCATATTTGAATAATGTAGGGTAGTAAAAGGCGGCCCGCATAACCTTATGTGTTGTATTGTTTCCTACAAAATGTTCCTCGACTGGTCCATCGTGGAGATCACACAATACCTTCTCTGAATTGTGCACCTCCAAACACCTCAAAGATGCTCCATTGTGGTTCTTTCTGAACAACACCCCATGCACCAACTCATAAGATAATTCTTTAAGTCGGAGTTCCCTCTTCTGCCATGTGGAAAAATGAGAGGGAACTATGCCATGCTCAAGGTATTGGTGCAAATCTATGTACCAAGAGTTTATGCTTGTAGTGGGTGAGGATTGCTCAACGTTATACATCTCAATCTCTTGCTCCCGTACTCCAAGCTCTTCTCCTTCCTCTTTCGCATTTACCGCTTCTATTGCTAGTTGTAAAAGACCACAACCCTTGATTATGTGAACTAGCTTGATGTCTAGATCATAATCTTGTAATCTAGTCATCTGGTTCGCCCTCATTTCACCCAGCTCTTGTTGAACAAGCAATTACCTGATTGTTGGGTGTGGAAAAAAGATAACACAACAGTTCTTCAATAGATAGGGCCTAAAGTGCTTTACCACCTTGTACACTGCATAAGCCTATTTGTACATGGCAGGGTAATTAAACTATGGTCCTTGCATACTTGCGCTCATGAAGGAGATAGGTCTTTCATTGGTCAATTCATCCTTCTTAGTGAGTACAACAACATGAGAGGTATTAGAAGAAAAAGTGTAGAGCAAGAAGTCTTTGTCGAAGTCTAGGTTGCACAACGAGGGTGCTTCTGCGATAGCCTATTTTCTATCAGTAAACACACCCTTTTCTCTTTTATCCCATTTGTAAACTGTGTCCTTCTACACCATCCTTTATCAGTTTGACAATCTGGGCATAGTCGGAGATGAACTTGCGGAGGAAGTTGATCTTCCCCTAGAAAGACTACATGGTTTTCTTATTCACTGGGAAGGGGATCTGCGTGATATTCCTGACCCTATTTGGGTCCACCTTGATCCCACTTTTAGCAATGATGTGTCCCAAGAGATTACCCTTGGACACTGCAAAGATACTCTTCTTGGGATTCAAGGATATCACGTACCTGTGACATCACTCAAAAATATTCTTCAAGTGGTGTAGGTGGTATGCCCTCTGTTTGGAGAATAATGTTACATAATCAAGATATACCACTATGCTCTAGCCAATAAGACCATGGAAGGCGATGTCCATTTCACATTGGAATGTTGCGCCAACGTTGATTAGCCCAAGCGACCTTTGTTGAAACGCGAACGTGCCCCACTTCATTCTGAATGTAGTCGTAAGTTTGTTAGGCTCTACAACCAGAACTTGGTTATATCTTGACTATCCATCTAGAAAAGAAAACGTTTCGGACCCCAATAATGTTTGCAATATTTTCTCCATGGACAACATGGGGTAGTTGTCCTTGTCCAAGGTGCGGTTGAGATTCTGGAAATCTACACACAAGTGAATCTCCCTAGACTTCTTCCTCACAGGAACTAGATTTGACACCCACATCGAGTGTCACACTTTGTATATGATCCAAGCATCCAACAGTTTTCTCAACTCCTTCTGTATGAGAGGCTCAAGTGTTGAATGAACTTTCCTGAGTTTCTATTGAAATGGCTTGACCCCTTCCTTGATTGGTATTATATGCTGGATTATTCGCGTGTCATATGCCTTGAGTTCATTGTACATCCATACGAAGACATCACGATACTGCTTGAATAAGCAGATGAAGGCTTGTTACTCTTGTGGTGTGAAACAAGTACTGAGATTGAAATATTTCAGATCCATCTCAGTTGCCAACTTGAGCTGCTCATGCAACAGAGTGGAACTATGGGTCTTGGCATTGACATGTCCCTAGAAGAGGTTCTACAAATCATACAACTTTTCCAATGATACCACACCCTTGGGGATGAGGTTCCCTTTACTTGCATTGACGACATCCTGTAGTGCCTTTTCATGCTCGTCCTCATCGATCGCTGTGTATTTGAACACATCAACATTCACCATAAAATACATTATCTGTTGATCGTCATTAAAAATGTGTAAATTAGTGATATTATCCGGGATGGAAGGTTTACAAATAATTTTAATAGAAAAATCGTCCCTCAATGGTGACATCCTAGCAGCAACATTTTCCAAAGCATCCACAACTGCATTATGCATTCTTGGAACATAAACAATATTAAAAGCTTGGAAATGTGAGATAAGACGCCATACCTCTTGTTGATAACTTTTAAGATGAGGTGACACACAATGTATGGCGTTATGTACCTATCGCACCATGACTTCTTAGTCACCTACCACTTTCAAGATGGTATTGTTGAGGTCAATCGCCTTTTGTAAGCTTAAGATGAGTGCTTTGTACTCTATAGTGTTATTCATGCACTCGAATTACAAACAGCTAGAGATTAAATGATTTCTTTGTAGTGGGTCTTTTAAAATAGAACCAGCTCTAGAGCTCTCCCACTTTTTGGAACCATCGAAATACATAGTCCAAACATCGTATGTACTGTGTGTCTTGTGGAACTGGGGATCGATATGCAAGATAACACTCCAGTTGAGTTTCAAGAAAGTAATTTCCAAATAATAATTCTGTGAAAGCTATTGGCTCCTTATTCCCATTCAAGGGAGTGACAATGTATTTCATATATCTCTTTGATTCTACCTAGATCTGATTATTTCTACCCCTGTATGGAAGCCATAAGTCTGACCAGTCAGTGGCAAAGTACCCTTAAATCTTGCTAGACCATTATCTTCTCAAGAACACTTCGTATGCTTTCAGAATGTCCACAATCACTATGTTGATACTTTGGTGGACTCATCCATCAGATGATAAGAGGATGGTGACTTCTCTGAGTTCACCAATCGCATGGACATGTTTTATGTCTAGTTGAATAATTTGTGCATCTGTCCTTTATTATTTAGCATTGATTTTCTTGGCAAGAGATAATGACATGACATTCACCGATGCACCCGAATCAACCAAGAAATTGTGGACATTGAAATTGAATATTTCGAACATTAACAAGAATGGTGGGTAGGGTGTATTTACATCCATCATAAGTGAATTAAGTATTGTATATTCGAGAGTATTAGGAGACTTACTAGATCCCTTGTTTGAAGAGGTAGCATTACCTGAAGAGGTTTTCCCAAGTGCCAGTAGAAGGATGTCCCACTAGCTTGTGATCTTTGTTAGTTCGAACATGGAGATGTTAGCATGAACCTTGTTCATATAATCCACAATGTTATATTCCACAGCGAGAAGAATGACCAAGGTGTCCAGGGATGGAACTTGGCTTTTGGTTTCTGGAGGAATGGTTCTATCCTTACTGCTGTCAAAAACACTTTTAGTTGACACTGATTTCCTGGGCTTGCTCTGAGTGTTCTACACTGAGTTAGTCAATGGTTTGAATTTCCCTAATAGGTTTTCTTTGAATTTATGCTTTGGAAACTCAATTATGGTGGTTAGCCCTTGGCTTCTTAGGTTGTATCAGTTGTTTTGTTTTTGGGCCGAACCGTCACTCAGAGGCTGCTTATTGGTAGTACTCTTTTAGGCTATGAGAACACAGTTAGACATGTTCATTGCATGCCCAACACTTGGAGCTTCAACAACTATAATAACTTCTTCCTTCTCTTCATCAAGCTCAATTTGCTCTTCATCCATGGCTGAATCAACAAGCTACACAAACATCCTACTCATGACTTGGTTCCATTATGGGCATGTCTTTTCTGAATGATCCTCTTGATAAAACATGCAATATTGATCCATGCCTATTTTATCAATGTTCAGGACAACATTAGAACTCTACATAGACTTTTATGACTAGTTACTGCTACTGCTAGAAGTTGCACTCCTTCTAAACAGGTTATACTTGGGGGGCTTGATGCTCACAGTAGTCTCGCTTGTCCTTTAATTGAGTTATTCCATTTTAGTGGTCAGGGAATTGACGAGACGAGTCATACTTCCAAGATCATTCAATTCTTTCACTTTAGCCCTGCTCACAGAGGCCTGAGACCTCTTACCTATGTCCTTGGAGTATTTTGTTGATTCATCATCTGAGATGACTCCAGTAGCATGCAAGTCATTCTCAATGGCAATAGCCTCTTCATAGTTTTCTATCAATGTTTGCTTTGCAGTTCACTTCACAAACTACACAATACTTGCTGGAAAGGAAAAAGTGTAGTAATCTATGGTGATAGAGTCACGAGGTTTTGTATTTTCTGAAAATTTGTTCAAGATGTGATCGAACCTCTGGTTGAAATCTTTCACTTTCTCCTTTTGCTCCATCTTAATATTACCCAACTCCTTTAATAAAATGGCAGGGGTCTTATCTTTAGAATTTTTTTCAAGAAATATCTGTTTGAACCCCCTCCAATTTTGGATGGAGTTTGGAGGAAGGTTGTGATACCATACAATTGTTCTACCATAAAAGGTACATGGAAAAAGTCTACATGCAATATCATCATAACATACCTCAAGTGTTTGGAGATGTAGGTAGAAGTTGTCTAAGTGGTCTTTAACCTTCATTGTCTTATTAGGGTCATACTTTGTCAAGAGCTTCTCCGAATGTCTAGGAATCTTGTGCAGGACACATGGAAGTGCAAGTTGTAGGCTTTAACCCCGTATAGAAATTACCTGCATACAAATTCTAAAACATACAAAATAAACAATGTGAGAGCATAACACATAAAACACATATACACAGATCTTTTCCCTTGGATCCAAAAACCAGGACTACCAGCTTGATTTTTCATTTTATTCCTTTCAATGTTACAATACATATTTATACATGCCGAAGCATCCAATACCATGGACCGAAA
>APFE030017727.1:62547-74835 GCA_000404065.3 Pinus taeda
CTCCTCTAAGAGCTAGCTGATCTATATAATGCCTTGTGGGAGGATCCAAGGTGAAAAGTCATTTGCTCATACAATGAGGGGGTATATATAACCAAGGGGTGATGCTTACCCCTTGTGACTCTTTGACTACACTCGTGACTGTTCAAATTCCTATGGATTTTCAACTTACATGACTCTTCATATTGATGTGTGTCCTTTGGACTTCCACTTTACAATACATTTGAATACAATACACATGGTCCATAATAGTGATGTGGCATATGACTACCCATGACATGACATGACATGACACTATTGAAAAAGACTTCTTGATGATGTGGCAATTTTAGGTCACTATTGCTGCTGAGTGCTAGATGTCTTCTTGTGTATGGTTTCATTTATCCTTTGCATGGCTTGGTAATGCAGAGTCTTCAATGATCTTAAGTCTTGGATGGTAGTTGAAAATTTGTGTCCCTTTTCCTCCTCTTGATAAGTCCACTTGTGATTTCAGCTGCAAGAGAGTCTTTAGGCATGATTCCCTCCTTCTTCTCCTTCTTCATCATCTTGCCATGATTTTATGGTGTACCTGTTCCTACAATTTACTCATGACAGGATGACATCAATTCAAAAACCCCCTAGTCTAAGATGATGCATTCTTATCCATGAACTGAGCCTGAGACAAGTCATAGATTGGGAGAAAGGGCCCGGTGACTGTGGATTACACAGTTCCAATAGACAGGGGGAGACCTTGATCATTGATTCTGCACAGTGCGCAACTTAAGCTAGAGCGAGGGATATTTCTGCATAGTCCTCACAGAGGGGAAAATTTGAGCAGTGCCCACTGAGGGACAAAATTGTGCATTTCAAGAAGGAAATAGAGGCTATGATATGGGGCCTTGGGAGGAAAAACTATGCAATTTCAAGAGGCAAGGGGGACTAGGTAGATGAGAGGCTTGAAGGGTAGAAACACGCAGTTTCTGGAGGAAGTGAGCTCCAGCTAAGGAAAGGAAATTGGAGGAAGCATCTGCGCAGTTTTGGAGGCCAAGGGAGGTTGGGATTTCTGCTCACTACAAAGTTCCAATAGGCAAGCTAAAGGCTTGAGGGTTGAAGATGTGAAGTGCGCAATTCAAGGCAAAATGGGAGACACAACTATGCAATACTGGAGGTCAAGGGAGGCTGTTGGACTCCGGAATTACGCAAGACAATAGCCCTTAAGGGAATGGATTTCAAACCACGTAGTTCTAGGAAGCAGGGTCACATACAAGAGGGCTAAGGCTATGCAATGCGCAATTCATTTGAGGCTCGATGAAGCTAAATTGCCTGGTCAGGAAGATTTTCCGAAAAATGGCTAAGTGTGGGAAGGGAGATGGACTTGTGATAAACCTCGGTTGTGATCACACACTTAGCATACTTTGACAACAAGACAACATACATAATCGGAAAACACACACAAATTTTTCCCCTCTGTATGAGTGCCTCATGACAAGATACGACAAGTGCAACACTTAAGGTAGACTTTAGGACGACTGTGATGACACTTGTGCGGCAGTGCTCAAGGCTTTGTGTATGAATGTGACATGTGTTTACATGGGTAGGACAACTCATATACACAAAGACCAACCTTTGAAACCATCAGAAAAGGTTTGCAAACAATGTATGGCAGTCAAATATGCTGAAAGATGACAGTTAATTTAACATGCGAAAGAGGCCAAAAAACTTCGAGAAAGCTCATGAAATGAGCTTAAGTGTTTGCAAAAATCTAGGAAAATACCAAGGAAGGCTCCGAAATTTAGGTTGAAGCCAAAATTTTGGAGGGTGTTGCAACAACTACAACACCCCCATATTCTTATTGTTGTGCCCCAGAGAACCCACATATTGTTAATGTTGTGCCCCATAGAAACCCGCTAATTTTATTGTTGAACCCTTACATAATTACTGTTATGTAGGCCATAATTATATTTTTACCCTTTAGACTCCTATATATACTAAGGAGGTATTTTCATTTGAATCATCCAAGAATTGTTCATTTATGTGATGTAAAAGGAGGTTGCCCCCTTGAAGAGGCTTATTTTCAAGTCGTTGAACTATATTTTCTTCTGTTTTATGATCTGGTTACATAACACATTAACATGACATTCTTTTATTCTATTTTGTAATTTGGTTACATAAGGCATTAACATGAGCTTCAATGGATCCATCACCTCATACCATGAACTCCTCCCATCATGCACCATTAATATGTGCCAAGGGTGGAGTCTTTTATTTAGTAGTTCTAATTGGGTTGGTAAGGCTAATTCGCCAAAATATTTTAGAGCGAGTTTCTAAGAGAGGAAAACAAATGTGTGAGCCACACACAACCTTTCCCAATATACCTAACATTGAGGCATAGAATCACTAAGCATAACTCCAAATATAATTGCCATAAATCCCACACATGAAATCAAATAAGGCCTATCTGTTTAATTGTGGCTCTTATGAATAGGAGTAATGAATGGGAAATCCTTCTCTTTCTCACTAATTCTACAACATGACAAGTGGGAGGGGCGGGATAAGTGAATTTATCCCTTTTTATTCTTCAAATGGCCCATGATAAAGGTTCAAAGACCATCCTAGGCCCACTCTAATTCCTATGGATAACTTTTCTTCTAAAAGTGTAACCTTCACCCTTTTAATGAGGTTTGAGCATTGAATATCATTTCACCTGGAAGAAGGAGATCTCCCAGAGTCTTTGGAATAACGGAGTTTATTGTTGGAAAAATCTTGCAACACTAGTCACAAATTTCTTTTTATCCCTTGTTTCAAAGCCCTAAAAATGAATATGGATTTTCTAATATAATAAATTCAATGATTAGTCAACAATTTGAGTCTTTAATTGATCTAGGTGGTTAGAAAAGGTCATCTAAAAAATAGCTTTGACATTGTAGATTTTTAGGTCATGATGTTTTAATGCAATTTTTGGGGTCTTCCCGTTCATTTTTTGAATAAATTATGCACAATGATTGGGGACCTAACTTAGTTTTTAATGTTCTTTCCATGAATCTAAAGAGGACCTAGACCAAGTATCGAGTAAAATATTATGATCCCAATGAGGCTCCCCCTTTTTAGATAATTCATCCATCTCGGTGTTCCCATTATGCCCTAATCATGCTAGGGTCAGGGTTTGTATGTTGTAGGGTTACCATTTCTTAGGTTTTATTGGCATCATTTTAAAAATGTAATTTTAGTTTCTAGTCATGGGGTTTTTGTGAATGAGCATAACAACCACATCTACTCTCAAAGATAATTTACCTCCATTGTAGCCATTTTGTATTGCTATGTAATTGCAACAATTTTAACTTTTTGATTCATTAATAGAATTTGGTTTTCAATGTTACACTTTGCTTTCAATAATACATCTTCTATTGTATTTATAATTTTATGTCTTTTCCATTTCATTCTCAATCTAATCATATCATTAATATGTTGGAAAAACATTCATCACTAGATATAAGAAATATTCTTTCACTCTTTGAAAGCTAAAATGATCCTCTCATGCCAATAACCCATGAAATGATGATTATTAATTACGTCCATAAGCATGTCTAATTCAGAATAGCATTCCATAATTTTGATTTAATTAAAATAATTATTAGGTGGATGATGAAGATTTATTTTCCATGGAATATGCCAAAATATTCATAATAGTATTCACATATCAAGGGTTAAGATTTATCTCCAAGTTAGTTGTACTCATTTAATTAATTTAACTCAAATTAATTAATTAAAGAAAATGTCATATCAACATGTGTCATATTGGAAATGTGGTGTTGATAACCCACTGTATTGACCCATGATATTGTAACAAAAACTATATACAAGTTAAGAATTTTCATGGTAAAGTGAGGGTTGAATCTTCAACAGTTAAGAATATATATATATAATATATATATAATATATATATATATATATATAATAACTAACTCATATATTAATTTTTTATAAGTAACAATAATTAATAACTTAAAAATAAAATTTAATTTAGTTAATTATAATTTTTTTTCTTTTAATCCCACAATGTTAGATGTTTTGATGTTTAAATGGTTTGAAATGTATGGCTTGTACTAACGTTTTGTGTAAGGTTGAGCGCATTCTACACGAGAGGTGTCCATGGTTGATAAGTATTACCTATGGGTGTACAGTGTGTGTAAGTGGTTAGTTTGCATTCTTACATGATCAATTCTCAATGTAAAATATCATTATTTGATGTCTATGGGCTCACTAAGATATTATTATTAAATATATATAATATATATATATATATATATATTTTTTTTTTTTCTTTTTGTTTTTCTTTTAATCCAGGTAATGTCAGATGTTCCATGTTTATAATGTATTGATGCATATGGTTGTACTAGTGTGTGTGTAAGTGAGGCATTCTATGAGTATTCTGATGTTTATCATGTATTGATGTCTATCACTGCACTAGTGTGTGTGTGTGTGTGTGTGTGTATTAATATTACAAAAACATTATTGCACTGAGGCGTTCTACTCATGAGCATTCTACACCAAATATGAAGGGGATGTGTAATTCCTTCTGTACTCAACTTTGTGTTGACACTTGTCATTTTAAAAATAAAGATAAAGTATTTTCTAAATAAATAACAATATCAGATATAATAAAAAGAAAATGAATATACATGTTTGAACATAAACAATCATATTGTCATTGTGCTAGAATTCTTGTACTTCTTAAAAATATTTTAATACAAGAGTTAATAAATTATTTGAATATTCATATTAACTAATTTACTTTAATATCAATTATATCTATATATATATATATATATGGAATTTTTAATTTAATTTTGTCCATAATAAAACATTTCAATCTCAACAAAAATAAATAATTAAGAAAAATATAATCAATTGCTTCTAAATAAACATAATAAGAATGAGATGTATGATTCATTTAATTATTAATATAAAATTAATTCGTAACATTTAAATAATATTAAAAATATTAAATAATTTAATGTGAATAATAAATAAAATATTCAATATAGAGAAATGGGTAATATTAACATGTATTTAAATGTATATTAATAATAAAAAAATATTTTAATGTGGATAATATGGTTTATAAATAAAAGATTTTAATTCTTATGTTTAAGAAAATATTTCAATATCAATTATGTATATAAAATATATGGTTTGAATATGTGTATGTGTCAGTGTCAATTTTATCTACTCTTCAACAAAGATTTGTTGGAATTGCACATTTAAGTTGTGTAGCCTACACAATTAAAGTGCACAAAAATATTTTCAAAATGTTGAATCCATATATCCATTCAATTATGCAATTTAAACTTTGAAAAATTATACATGATATTTATATAGATATAGAACTAGTATAAATCCATCTTAATCAAGGATCTATCAGATCAAATTTGTTAAAATGAAAGCTGTTTTCAAATTTTGCACATATTTATATCTCAAATAATTTAATCCCATTAATCTTTACTAGATTATTTGCTTACCTTACATCTCAATAATAAAAAAAAAAATTATTTAATGGATGAAAAGAATTGCATCATAAAAATGAGGTTCATCTCCATTCCCACATCAAATATCACCTTTTCTCATATATCTAATACATTACATTCCAATATTTCAATAGCAATAAACCATGGTACTTTATTTGATAAACCATGTGGTTGACTTTAACATGACAAATCCAGTAAACCAAATCCCTTCCCATGCATGACGTGACACAATATTTCCATGTAGCTTCTACACTTTTAAAGCTAGCATGATTGAGCCTGGTACACCTATTGAATTATTCAATGTAATTCAAAATACTTGAAATCAAATCAATACTTCCAGTTCCTTTCCCCCCTCAGTTCCAATCTCACACGAGCAGTTCCAATCTCATATTTCAAGCATTCCATTCATGAATTTTTCTGCAACAGTTGTACGCCAGCAGTTCCCATCCCATAATTCAAGCATTCCATTGGTGAGTTGAGCGGCTGCAAACTTAATTCAAAGTGTAATAATTTGGAATACTGTTCATGAGCAGTGGGAGGGATTACTTTGGATATTGTACTTATCCCACCCAGCAGTTCCCATCCCATAATTCAAGCATTCCATTGGTGAGTTGAGCTGCCGCAAACTTAATTCAAAGTGTAATAATTTGGAATACTGATCATGAGCAGTGGGAGGGATTTGGATATTGTACTTCTCCAACCTTTACACAATTCAACACGATCCATAAAACTCCCATCCGTGCTTTTCACATTCTTAATTAATTTAATGGCAGAGATTCAAGTCTGAGAAAGTACAGTTGTTTGATACATGTGAGATTTTTTATATGGAAATGTCGTCAGCACTTTCTTGCCTCCTAATTTATTTTAAATGGATTTAGCGGGGGAGGTCGGTGTCTAAAAAATATATGAGAAGAGACGCATAGCTGTAAAGCGCTCAACTCTGCTGCGAGGCCATGGCGATAACAGCGAAGCTTGCTCTCTTCATTTTCGTTTTCCTCTCTGCAACACACAACGCCACATCCACAAGAAAGTCGCGGGATCGATTCCCTCTGCTGGCCTTCAGGGATGGATTAGCCAACTCGTCCCGCCGTCTTCTGCATTGGGACGAAACCGATTTTTCTTCCCCTGTTCATGGACGGGCGTTTCCTGCTATGAAGATGGAATTACAGTGAGGGCATTGAATCTTTCCGCCTACGGCTTGGAGGGTAAATTGGCGGCCGAGTTAGGAGAGCTGAGCGGCATTGTGTCTCTCGACATGAGCTACAACTCGCTCTCAGGACAAATCCCTCCAGAGCTTTCTAACTGCAGCAGATTGCAGACTCTGCTCTTGAACAACAATCATTTCTCGGGTTCGATTTACCCAGAGCTTTTCGGCTTGACGGAGTTGGTGAACCTGGATTTGGGACATAATTTCCTGCGCTCTACAATTCCTTTGCAGATTGGTAAGTTAAAAAAACTTGAGTTTCTCGGTCTATACAATAATTATCTCAGTGGAAGCATACCCATAGAAGCGTTTTCCCTCCCCCAGTTACAAGTCGTCCAATTGAACACAAATAATCTTACTGGCAAAGTCCCTGAATTTGGAGAACCGTGTTCTATAGTCAGTCTATGGCTTCATGAAAATTTACTGTCTGGCAAAATACCCTCGTCCTTAGGGTTTTGTCTTAATCTTACTGATATTTATCTTCTTAGCAATCAGCTGCAAGGCACTATACCTTCAAGCTTTGGGACATTGCCCTATCTCAGAAACCTATTCCTTAATGGAAATAATCTCGTGGGGAGCATCCCTAAAAGCTTAGGTAATCTAAGGAGTTTGATTGTCCTTAGTTTGGAGGAAAACCAATTAGAGGGAAGTATACCTGCAGAGTTAGGTTTCTGTGGCAATATCACCGACCTCGCTCTTTCTAAAAACCAGCTCTCTGGCTCCATACCTTCTTCGTTAGGGCTCCTGCAACAGCTTAGTTTATTATACATATCCGACAACAGGCTTACAGGGATAATTCCCATTGAGCTTGGCAATTGTACTTCTTTGTATGACGTCCAGCTCCATAACAACTTGCTGCATGGTGTAATCCCTCCACAGCTTGGTCGATTGGGGAATCTAAAAAAGCTTCATTTGTTCAATAATAGCTTGGTGGGATTGATTCCCCACGAAATTGGTAACCTAAGCCTTCTTGAGGAGCTTGGCCTGTACAATAATAATCTGAGTGGAAGAATACCTACTTCGATTGCAAACCTGCAGCATTTGCAGTTCCTGAGTCTTGCAGAAAACTATCTTGTCGGAGAAGTTCCAGCTGAGCTTGGGATGAAGAGCAGGTTGAGAAAGTTGGATTTGACAAGGAATCATTTGAATGGTACAATACCCCTGCATCTCTGTGCAGGAGGAAAGCTGATGGTGTTAGACCTTGGGGGCAACCTTTTCGAAGGAACCTTTCCAGGTGAGGTTGGGCGTTGTCCTTCCTTACGAAGAATGATTATCAGCAATAATAATTTGAGTGGAACAGTCCCAAACAATCTAACTGTGAACACAGGGATTTTGTATTTGGACATGAAAATGAATAGCTTGGAAGGATCCATACCACCCAATCTTGGTCTTTGGAAAAATATTACATTCTTAGATATGTCATACAACCAGTTCTCAGGAGCCATACCAGCTGAGTTTGGCAAACTCTCGGAGCTCCACGTTTTGATTTTGTCCTCAAACAGACTCACTGGGAATATACCATCTGAGCTTGGGAATTGCTCCAAGATATTCAAGTTGGATCTAAGCAGAAATTCATTTACGGGAAGCATTTCACTGCCTCTTCTCAGTTTGACGAAGTTGCAAGATTTAAATCTTCAAGGAAACAACATTATAGGACAAATACCAGATTCCATCTCTGGCCTTCAAGAGCTAATACAACTGCAGCTCGGTGAAAACAAGCTTGAAGGTCATATTCCCTCAGCTCTGGGAAATTTACGCAGTCTTTCACTAGTGCTGAATATCAGCAATAACCATTTGAGTGGAGGGATACCACCTAACCTGGGTAATTTGAAAGAACTTCAATATCTTGATCTGTCATATAATCAACTTTCAGATATAATTCCTTCAGAGTTGGATGGCATGCTGTCTTTAAGTTCTGTAAATGTGTCATACAACCAGCTTTCAGGAATGCTTCCAAGTTCCTGGTTGGCTTTTTTGACAGCGTCTCCAAGTTCTTTCCTGGGAAATCCAGGGTTATGTTTAACAGATAAGCTACACCTTTGTAAAAGCGAAGGACAATCTGATCACAGAAACACTTACAGAAGAAACCTCATAGCTCATATAATAATTGCTATTGCATTTTCTTTGGCTGGACTTTGTTGTTTAGGGTACCTGGTATTCATTTCTCTAGTTCGGCTCCGATGGGCTCGCCAGCAAAACCCTACGATGGAGTTACTGGAAGATTCACAACAAGTTCTCCTGAAGGAAATAATGCAAGCAACAGCAGGTATGAGCGAGAAGTTTGTTATTGGTAAAGGCAAACATGGGATTGTTTACAAAGCAGCAATGCCATCTGGAAGAGTATTTGCTGTGAAGAAGTTGATCTTATCAGAGAAAGGTCTTAGCAACACGAGCCTTAAACTTGAGATTGACACATTGGGCACTATAAGGCACAGGAATTTGGTGAAGATTGTTGCGTTTTGTGAACACAGGGATTGTGGATTGATAGTGTATAAATACATGTGCAATGGAAGCCTTCATGACATCCTGCATCAGGTCGAGCCACCACCTATATTGGATTGGGATATCCGTTACAATATAGCTGTTGGCATTGCTAATGGTTTGGCATATCTCCACCATGACTGTGTGCCCAAGATCATCCATCGAGATATCAAGTCGTGCAACATTCTGTTGGATTCGCAGATGGTGCCACATATTGGAGATTTTGGCTTGGCAAAACTGATACATGAGCCAGAGGACACAAATGTCGGTTCCATGTCATGTGTGGTCGGTACACTTGGTTATATTGCACCAGGTGAGGCATGTGTTAAAATAACGTTAATGAATTTTTGTTATTCTGGGCAATACCTAGTAATAGTTTAAAGATTTCTTAATACACTTGGTCCTTGCATATTCTTCAGGTGAGATGGAAGTGTCAATGAAGTTATAGTTGCCTAATAATTTTTGGGTTTTTCCATTTGAAATTGCAGAGATTGCCTATTCATTACGAGTTACTGAGAAGAGCGATGTTTACAGCTATGGAGTAGTGCTCCTTGAGCTTTTGACTAGAAAGATGGCAGTGGATCCATGCTTTGAAGACGGGGATGACATAGTCAGATGGGTGAAGCAGAGATTAGAAGATTCTGGGAATCCTTATGGTGTCATGGATGAAGTGATGGATTATTGGATGGAAAATGATAGGGATGAGGCAGCGGAAGTGTTGGGATTGGCAGTGAATTGTTGTGAGTCAATGCCTGATGCTAGGCCATCAATGAGAGAAGTGGTTGATCAGCTGGTCAAGGTGAAGAGCAGAAGAAGACATGCAGAAAGAAAGGATAACATTTAAAGGACATCATTTTCATCTTTACAAGGAGGAGGCCTTAGACCATTATGACATTCGGTTGAACGAAGGTTTCAACTAGTGTAAGCGTACGCACACTGTTCTTTTATTTTTTGAATGTCCATGTATATATATATGCAAGGTTTGCAGTGTTTTACAATGCTATGAAGTCCACTGTGTCCTCAATGCATAGATATAAAATTAAAAGTGCAGTTAAATTTCAGTTTTTCTCATACTAAATTAGGTGAAATTACAAATAGACGGTGTGATTGATAACTTGATCAATCTTCGTCACCTCCATCTCTGACATGAAAACTTGGAGAAAAAGTATATGGCACTCAACGGACTTTACCAATCGTCAAATTAAGATACATTCTTCCTATAAAGTTAAGGAGCTACATTTATTTCTAGGAAACATGTTGGAAACTGGCTTGAATGACCTACAATTTCTAGCAGAAGCAGCAATTGTCCTCTCATGGTTTTCATAATACAGGCAGGAACAGAGAAATTGGTTCATTGTACCCTACTTAACATGGCTAGCGGTACGTCATGCCCCAAGATTAGAAACCTTAAACTAAGAGGTGCTTATAGAAGGGATATGGAAGGACATTGTTGATGCAAACATATGGCCATGCAGAGCGTCAAGGCTTCTGCTAATTAAAAAGCTAATTGTTTTTAATTTGGCTTACATCATTTTCATTTATTTTAATCATAGCTGAAATTTTGATTTCTTGCAAAGTTTCCAACTTTGTAATTCAGATAACTAGGATTTTGCCTTCCCTTTATTTACCATTTTGTGTTATTCTATCATTTTTATTCCTTTGGATCATATTGTGTTATTCTATCATTTTTATACCTTTCGATCATATTCTGTAACTTCAGAGATTTGAAGCTTCTTGCTATTTTGCAAAGAGTCCCAAGATAATATTTGCCCTTGCCTAGACTTTGAATTTTCTGTGTACTTGACTTGACAGACCTTGCCTAACATCTTATGTCTGCCCAGCCTTCCTAATTCTGTATATTTGTTTCTTGAAATTAAACATGTTTGTTGAGAAATGCAAAGGTTTTGTTAGCATACTCTCTTTCCATCAAGAACTTGTATTCAGTTAGAATTCCATGGCTGTTAAGCATGGGAGAGGACCGTTGGCTGTCTGCTATGTTGGTTCGATATTGTTCTGCCCGTCTTAAAAGATAGGTATCAATCTTTCTAGTGGCTTTTAGAAAAGCTAGAACACTTGGTTATCGGTAGGTTGCTTCTAGAAGTCATTTAAAAGTGCTGCTGCTCTACTGCTTTGTTTGACTCTCGTTTTGCTGTTTCCACTGAAGCAGAGGTTGACTGGCTGGTTCACTGGTAGTCTGTTTTGTTCTTCAGGTGAACCTTTCACATGGGTTATTGCGTCAGTTATAATTTCTCTGTCCACATGGGTTATTGCATCAGTTATAATTTCTGTCCGAAAGTTTTATTTTTGCAGATTTTTGTTTTCATCATGTAACTTCCAAGTAACGCACAATCACTCTGAATGAGCCGGACTAAAACTTTGCATTCGTCGTTTTCCTAAAATAGTTGTCAAATTTAGTTCACTCCTTTCGAAATAGAAATTCTCACCGAGAACTGAATGTTGCCTCCAGCAGATGAATGGAAGAGAAAAAAAAAATATTAGAATCGGGTAGAGTAATTATGAGCGTGGCACGAAATCCCACTATAGGGACATGCCACTGTATTATAAAGTATGGTCTAAAAACTGTGCCTGATAATTGTATTATCTTGGAAGGCATATGAATGGAACAGGATTTTTTTTAATAATATGGCTTTAGAAACGGTGCCCGATCATTGTATTATCCTTGAATGCAGATGAATGGAAAAGAGGGAAAAAATAGAATGGCATAATATACATTTGTTGATGAGGGTGGCATTATTTTATTGGATATAGGAAGCCATAAAATAATGATGGTATGCAATATTTGTAGTAAATTATTATAGATTTTATTTTTTTTTGGGTTAATTTTAAAAAGTTGTTTTTTGGTTGTTTGTGTTATTCCAGGTTTGACTTGTGGCTTGAGAAATTGTGATTGGGTCACACTAGCTCTAAGCTGACTGGTAGCATGTCTCCTTACCTAGCATCGTGGCAACAACCTCGGTGAAGTTTGATCTTTAGGTAGCCTTGTTTACTAGGCCCATTCTCAATTAGTTGGGCTACTCAGACTTGACTTTAAAAAGTAGATTTTAAAAGAAAAATCTCTATATATATTTTATATTGAATTTT
>APFE030017727.1:75606-106574 GCA_000404065.3 Pinus taeda
CGATTGATTTAAATATTATGATAAGATTTAATTAACTTAAATTTTCACTCAAGTTGCTATTAACTAAGTGTTATAATGTAATAATACAACACATATATCATGTTATTGCAACACTATTTTCATATCAAATGGATATTCCATGTCATTAAAGAAGTATTAATTTATATTTAAACATTTTCATGACACCTAATTTGATGCATGTATTGGTAGGGTTTTGTTGCAAATGTGAAGATGTAAGTTCTCTATGAGCGTGACCGTTTTTAAGACTTTTATATTAATTATGATGCCAAGGTTCAAATATCAAATATCTATTGGAAAAGCATATAACAACTATTTAAAAATATAAGTTACATTTAAATTAGTTCAAACTTATATAATTAAATTGGTATCATACATAAGGAATTAAAAATCTATATAGTTTGGGAGGATATTTACAAGTATTTTTAAAATTATTTCAAATATATATAATTGGTTAACTTGTTTAAGAAATAAGAAATATAATGGTTAATCAGTCTAAGAAATGAGAAATTTGTATGGATGAATGATCCAAGATATTTTACTTATAGATGCATCAAAATTACATGAAACATAGCTTATTAACCATGGAACTTAAAAGTATATAAAACAATGTGGAAATAACAAGAGAAACATGAAATCATGACACATAGATTTGGTTACGGAGTTCATCCAATTTGGACTATGTCTTCGGGCTTTGCTCAATAGTGGGTAGACCTTCATTCATTAAGTGACATAAAAAGAGAAAAAATTACAAACAACATTCATTTACAATCCTTATACTTCCAAATTAGAAGATGGACGAAAAATGGAGAGCTCAGCTTTAGAAACAGAGAGTACCACTGAAATCTTGGCGAAAAATGAAGCTTCTGCACCCCCTAAGAACTTCCTTGATGCTCAAGGTGAGGCCTTGGCTTGCTGCTAGGTCAGGACACTGTTGTACGCAATGGTTTATGAACTATTATGCCAGTCTCCCACTTTTTTCGATGCGGACAATCCATTATATAAGTTGGTGGCTAACTCCTCAATCCTTAGGCAGTTCTTAACAAACGACAAGTTTAGCAGACGACAGTTCCTACACCAAGGATCTTGAACTTGAGATAACATGCATGTGGCAAACCTTTCATATATGGAAAAACCTCCATTGCCTCTTAATCGCACATTACTCTTAACTCGACGGTTTTTAATATTGGTGCTTTGAATGGTGGATAGACTTGAACTTTGCAATAAATGGCCTGTGATAAAGCCGCACCCTGTAGGAATTTACATAAGCTTCTCTCATGAACGGTTACCAATGATCTTCCATGCTCTTTAAATAGAGATCATGGACCAATCAGGGGTTAAGCCATGGATCAAGTGTCGATAATACTGATGAGAGAATGAGCTGTTGGATCACTACATATCATGATCTCAGATTGTAAGTTACAAAAGTATATAGTAAAGAAACACATTTTACTTAACTCTACACTAGACCAAGTTATACTTAATTATTTTCTATGTGTCAGAATATCCTAACATCCCCCCTTAAGAACAACTTGGGATAGGATTGAAGGATGTACAAGTATGACACAATAGGAGAAGGAAGGAGGCATTAGACCATATCCCCCTTTAGTGACAACTTCCTAAACTCCAATTGTAAATCGAAGTTTAGTAAACTCCGCCTTTGTGAGAGCCTTTGTAAAGATGTTTACAACTTGATCATCTGTTGAACAATATTGCACTTCAAGAACATGGTCATGAATGAGCTTTATGATGAAGTGCGTGTGCAGTTCAATGTGTTTGCTATGTTGATGTTGGACTGGATCTTCGCATAGTTGAATGGCACTTTGATTATCAAACCAAAGTGTAGTCGGATACCACTGCTGAAAGCCAAACTCTGACAGGATCTGACAAAGCCACGGGGCTTCCTTACTAGCTTTTATGACACCATGATACTCTGCTTCTGCTGAAGAAAAAGAAATGGCACTTTGTTTCTTGTAAGCCCATGTAATAGGTCTTGAACCAAGGGTGAACACATAACCTGCAGTAGACTTCCGATTATCAGGGTCACTAGCCCAATCAGAATCAGTGAAACCAACCAATAGAGGAGATGCTTCTGCACTGTAATGAATCCCAAACTGAACCGTACCTTGAACATAACGAAGTATTCTTTTAGCTGCTTTCCAATGATTTGCATGTGGGTTTTGCATAAACCGCGCAATAAGGCCAAAAACAAAGGAAATGTCAGGACAAGTATGGGTCAAATACAAAAGTTTTTCTACAAGCTGATGGTATAAGGTAGCATCAACTTCAGGGGAAGTACAAGTGACTGAAAATTTGGCTCCAGACTGAAAGGGAGAAGGGTTGGCTTACATTCTTCCATGTGAAAATGGCGTAGAAGATCACATGCATACTTGGTCTAGGAAAGGAAAATACCTTCCTTGGATTGCAAGACTTGAAGACCAAGAAAATAATGCAAATGTCCTAAGTTTGTCATTTCAAACTTCTTTTTAAGGTTGGACTTCACATGGTTTATAAGGTTGGGATCACTACCAATAAGGATAAGATCATCAACATAAAGAACAAGAATGATAAGAGACTTACCCACTTTCTTGGTGTAGACAGTATTGTCAGAATGACACCTAGAAAATCCAGTTTCTAAAAGAAAGTTATCCATTTTGGCATACCAAGCTCAAAGGGCTTGCTTGAGACCATAAAGGGATTTCTTAAGCCGACATACAAGGCTGGAGTTTGTTTGTATAATGCTAGTAGGTTGTTCCATAGAGATTTCTTCATGCAAGTCCCCATGCAAAAAGGCAGATTTAACATCTATCTGATGGACTTCCCATTTGAAAGAGGCAGCAAGGGAAAGAACAAGGTGGATAGAGTTCATTTTGGCAACAGGGGAGAAGGTTTTAGTATAGTCAATGCCTTCAACTTGTGAAAAACCGTTAGCAAGAAGGAAAGCTTTATGTTTATCAACTTTTACCTTTGGTCCATACTTCGTTCTGTAAACCCATTTGCATCTAACAAGTTTTCGTCCCTTTGGAAGGGGAACAAGATCCCATGTATCATTTGCCAATAATGAACGATATTCTTCATTCATAGCTATGTCTCAATCTGGATGGCTTGAAGCTTCTGCAAAGGTGTCAGGATCATAATTAGCTGAAGCTTGAGCCAGTAAAGAAGAGGCTCTATCGAACTGAGAATGTGTACGTCGCTAATCTGTAGGACCACTGACAAGAGCACCTGTTGCATCCAGAGTAGCACAGACCCATTTTGGAAGCCCAGGAACTGAAGGAGGATCCAGAGAAGGTGGGGGAGGATTGTCATCATCGCTGTCATCATCTGAAGAAGAAATATTTTCAGAAGTAGAAGGGATAGAGAGAGGTGGCACATTTGCCAAACTAGGCTCGTAGGCCGATATATTTTAAGCAAACTTTACATATCTTCTAATGATAACAATTTTGGACTTAAGTGGAATAAGTTTGTATCCTTTGACATCTTCAGAATATCCAAAAAAAATATATTTTTCACTCTTAGGTTTTAAATCTTTATGTTTCTAATTTGGAATATGGGTCCATGCTTCACTTCCAAAAACAAAAAAGTGACTTACATCTAGTTTAATTGAGCTCCATGCTTCTTTTGGAGTGATATTCTTTAAAACTTTAGTACGAGTGCGATTTATTATGTAATTTGCACAGTTAATTGCTTTTGTCTAAAAATTAAGACCAAGTCCTTTAGATTGAAGCATACAATTAGCCATTTCCAATAAGGTGCGATTCTTTTTTTCAGCTACACCATTTTGTTGTGGAGTATATGGAACAATATGTTGTATTTGAATTCCATTCTCAGTGCAAAAGTTGATGAATTTGTTGTTAACATATTCTCCGCTATTATTAGATCTTAGCCTAAGAATTTGATGTCCAGATTGTTTTTCAACAAAGGCCTTAAAGGCCAAGAACATGTTAAATACTTCATTCTTGAGTTTTAAGAAGTATACCCAAGTGCGTCTGGAGAAATCATCGATGAAAGTGAAGAAATACTTGTAGCCAGAGAATGAAACAACTGGAAGTGGACCACATAAATCACTATGCACAAGCTGTAAAGGGGCTAAGGCGTGCCAAGAGGCATGTTTTTCAAAACTATCCCGATGATATTTTCCGAGTACACATCCGGAACAAACAACATCTCTGCAAGATACCATTGGAAGACCTGTCACCATATTTTCTTTACATAGATTTTGAAGGGAGCGATAGTTTAAGTGACCAAATCGCTCATGCCAAAGTTTTCTCACTTCATCATTATGAGCAACAAATACCGAGGGAATATTTGATGAACCAAAGTTGTTAAACTTATACAACCTCGTAGAATTAACAGCAATGCCACTAGCTAAATCTGTTTAGGATTTCTTAGGTCCTTAATTACAACATCATGAGGTGAAAATTCAACAATTTTACCTTCACCTGAATGAGTTATCTGATATACAGCTAGAAGGTTGCAGTATAAGGTTGGAACACATAATACATCATTAAATTGACTATTGTCTATATGAACAGTTCTAGTCCCTACAACACTAAGAGGTCTTTTTTTTTCCACTAGAAAAATCTTAATCTTTCATTAAATTGGAAAAATTACATGTTGTAGATGCGGTTGCATATGCTGTATGTTCTTCCACCACACATGTGGGTAGCTGTAAATTCTGTTACAGTCTATCAAAAAGCAAAAAGTCATCTCATAGGATGTGCTATAATGTCATATGTACATATTGCCACGCAGGGCTATCAGTTGCTATTTATCAGCTATATACAAAAATTGATCAAAAAATATCAGTGCATATAAGTGATCATGGGCTGGCTGCCCTATGATATTGTGCATCTATGTACGGTTTGTGGTAGTACTGATATGCATTTGTGCCTCGTTTCTCTTGTATTATCCACTGACCTCTGGCAAGTGACGTAGCCTCCTTGGATAACTGGTCGGCACAGTTATTGTGTTCCCTGTAGATGTGAATGCAAGTGATATCAATAAATTGATCCTTCAGTAAGTTAATTTCATCCAATATGCTGCTGAGTGTGTGTGTGTGGCAAGCAGTATTATTATTGAACCAATCTATGACAATCTTTGAATCTCCATATATGCTAAGATGCAAGCAATTGTGGCTCAATGCAAAGTGAAGAAGATGATGGAGGGTGATGAGCTCAGCGAAGTTGTTTGATCCAGTGCCCAGACCCAGCTTGACTTTATAGAAGTGCTGCTCGGTTATGAAGAGAAGAAAACCCCCACCACATCCCAGCTGTTGGGCAGCGCCATCAAAGTATGCCCATGGGCGGTTTTGATTGATGAGTGGAGGGTCACGGGGACGACGAGCCTTTGGCTGCGGGGGCTCAGGAGTTTCGTTATATGCTGATACGATCTTAGCAATAATATGCGGCCAGTGCACCGGTTTATCCTCGAAAGTCAAGCGATTTCGGGCCAGCCAGAGGTACCAACAGGAGATGATGGGCAAGCTTTGCAGTTTTGAGTTCCTGTGCAGGTGGAACCAAGTCTCCCAGGTTTGATTTATATCGACGCCCTCCCATTTACTTGTAAATTGTATATCCGATGAAATAGCTTGCCAGATGTGTGTCATAACAGGGCATTGAAGAAAAAGGTGCGTACATGATTCGACTGACTGCTTGCATAAGATGCACCAAGACGTTCCGTGGACCGCACGTCTCATGAGATATTCCCCAGTGGGAACAACTCCCTTAAGAATGCACCAGAAGAATAACTTCTGTCTGGGAGGGGATGTTAGTTTCCAAATGGAGTTCCACCAGAAAGATATTAAATTCGGGACCTTGTGTGATATTATGGCAAGGTACCCAGATTTTGGAGTGTATATGCCGTGCTGCGATGGATACCAGATAAGCTCATCGGGCCCCTGCTTGATCCTAATGTGAGATTCAGATAGGGCGTTGATATATGACAACCATTCTTGGTGCCATTGGGGAGGGATGTTGATCTGGTCAGCTGTTTTCCATCGCTGCTCGAAGATGGTGGTGCGCAGAGGATCCGCGATATCAGCAATGAATGTAATCCCTTGTGAGTGTAAGTGCCGGATAAGGGCTTCAGGCAATATATGCCTGCCTTCGCTACCATTCCAAGGATCCAGATCGATCCTGGCTTGTGTACCGTCATTGATTTTCCAGATCAAATTATCTCCAAGATGGAACAACACTAAGAAGTCTATCATCACCAACATATATATTTTTGGTGTTACAATCATTTAAAGAAGAAAACATGACTTTGTTTTTGGCCATGTGATAAGAAGCTCCAGAATCAATGAGCCACTCATGAGAATTGAAAGAAGAAGATACATTTAGTGTATATCCAGACCGAGATGTTTGACAACCACATGCAGAAAGTGCTATTCCTGAAGATGAAGTTGAAGAGTGCTCCAAATGGATGTTATGCTTCTTCATTGTTGCTTCTAGGGCTTCCATCTTCTTAAAGCATTTGGATTCTAAGTGGCCATCTCGATTTCAAAAGTGGCAATGTCTATCAATGTTTTTCCTTTTGTTTTTATTTGCCTTATCATTTTGTTGAAATGATTTTTCATTTTGAGACTGAAATTGCTTAGGACCCTTGTTTGGTTTAGGACCATTTTTTTTAGGATACGACTTCTTAGGATTCTTTGAATTTGGTTGTTGCTGGGCGGCTAAGGGTTTCTTAGAAGAGTTTCCAAGATTAATAAGACTAAGGTGTAAGATTTTTTCTTGTTCTCTTATTAAAGAATCACAAAAGGCATCAAAAGAAGACTTTTAGTCTTGTTGTTGAGAAATTAAGGCTTTTCTTATAGAATGGAAGGTGGAAACAAACACAGAGTAGGCAGGTCCCAACTTAGTAAGAATGGAATAGATAAGGTTACCATCTTCTTTCTTAACCTTAACACATTCCAAGAGAAGTCTAAAGGTTTTAAACTTGGACAAAAAATCTTCAATGGAAGAAAAATTATTGGGGTCCAATGTAAGCAACTCATTTTCAAGTTGATGGGCTTTAAGTTCATTTTTAATTCCAAAAACTTTAGTGATCTGTTTCATTGCTTCATTAGGAGTATCAAGTTCTGCGATATGGAATCTAAGGTGTGGAGAAATAGACATCCCTATCAACCCACGTGCTTTATCTTGCCTATTTTCCCATTTCGCTGCTTTATCTTCATCTTTCAGTTTGGTTTTTTGGCATGAGGTTATTCTGTAAAGACCTTTACTTCTAAGTAAATCCACAATGTAGGACCACCATTGGAAGTAGTTGGCGCTGTCAAGAATAATTTGGCATGGAATTTCCATTTTAACAGAAATTGAAGCTATAGATGCTGAAACTAAGTGTTCCAATGGAAAGATCTCGAAAAATTACACTGATTAAAAAAAACATCTCTGAAAACGGCTTTCGGATGAAGAAGTTATGGCTTTTTGAAAAAAAGTTGTTGAAGATGCCGACGAAGTGCGGGAATGTGTGGAAATGAATAATAATGTTATATTTAAAAAAAAATCGTCCCCTTTCCAAACTTAATTTAATAAGCTCACTTAAAAATAAATAAATTATATGATTCACTTTTATAAATAAGTGAAAGTCACTTTTACAATGGTACTTTATGAGTAACACACTAAATTGTAATTTAAATAAAAGATAAAGAGACTTTAGAATTATATTTGACTCACTTTTTATAATGGGTGAAAACATTTTTACATAAAGTAACTTTAAAACATAAGTTATATGTGCTTTTTGATAAAGTAACTCAACAAAAAAAAGACTTGAACTCAAGACCTTTATTCTCATAAAGTAACTTGGACCAAGTGAACTAATTTAAAAGGTTAGTAATTTTTGGGAAAGAGGAAGGAGTTCTTTTTTTTAGTCATCGAAGCTTTGGGGTGCGTTCTTACTTGAGAAAGCTCTTTTTTGACTACAAAACGAACATAAAAAAGGGAAAAAAACAAACCTTATGGTTTGAAGTTAGCTTTACCCAGAAATTAACAATTTTCCGAAATGTTTCTGATTTTTCGAGATCACATTAAGGCGCGACGGAAAAGAGCATACGCATGAGAAAAAGAAACTTTATTTCTGTTTATGATTTTCCAAAATCACATAGAGTCACGGGGCAAAGAGCATACGCAGAAATGAAAGATGTAGATTTGGTAATAAAAAAGAGATAAATAAACCGAAATAAATAGAGAGAAAATAACTAGAAACTGTAAATAAACACTGTATACCTCCAGATCTTAAAAATGACATAGTTAGGGCTACTGGAAACCTTTTCGTGTGAAACGAAAGGGGTTTCTCACTGGAATAGATTCTTCTAACATAAGAGAGTAGTCCTCAGCGCGAAAGCAGTCAGAAGATCTAGGAAAGGACATTTGAATGCAGTTCTACTAGCTTCAAATTTGGATCACCAACGGATGGGGCCTTCAACTTGGCTCCGATACCATGTAGGAATTTACATAAGCTTCTCTCATGAACAGTTATCTTACAAATGACCTTCCATGCTCTTTAAATAGAGATCATGGACCAATCGGGTGTTAAGCCACAGATCAAGTGTCAGTAATACCGAGGAGAGAATGAACCGTCGGATCACTACATATCATGATCATTGGATTGTAAATTACAAAAGTACATAGTAAAGAAACACACTTTACCTAACTTTACACTAGACCAAGTTATAATCAACTATTTCCTAATGTGTCAGAATATCCTAATAGACCCGATGACTATTAAACCACAATATATAACATATCGGATCCGAAAGAACTTTGCATATCACAAATCAATGGAATTGGGGTGATTCTTCATACGACCACTGCCCTTTGTGATCTGCAATAATGATATTCCAAATTTCAACTTGACTCCGTGATTGTGATATATCGGATCGCACTCTGGCTTTCTCCGGGGCTAATTCTTTACCGCCGACTACCTCCGATTTGCGATTGTGATATTGCAAATCGCAACCCGGTAGTACTGGGGGCCATTTTCCTTAACTGCAGAACTCTTACTTTTGTGATATGCGATATGTAGGGCCAATCGCGGTCTGCCACTTGGTGTTTTCCCATTCCTTGGGAGTTCTTCCACGTCATCTTCTCCTACCACATGTCCAAGTCAAACATGAACTTTGACTTGCTCTAACTTCTTCATATGAGTTCAAATTCGAGCGTCGTTCGCATCATTGGAATCAGGCTGACGAGCACTTTGATCCGATGTTAAGTTTATCCAGATCCTGCCACTTTGATTTTTGAGCTTTCTTATCATGCCACTGGTACTTTTTAAAGATCCACCTGAACCAATCCTCCCCACTAAGGGCTTTTCGACGGCAAAAATCCCTTTTAGTTAATTGGAAAGTGAGGAAATTGCTCTCACTTTTTTCTTTCTCCATCCACTGAGCTTTACTCAAATGCATTCCTTTGAAGCCCACATGAATATACTCCACCAAAAGCACTAACACATCCAGCACACTGCCTGTTTTCTTGCCAAACCACACTTTCAACCACCTGCATGCAAAACTAGTACATACTTTTCAATCATATACAAACCATACATGACTCAAACAACCTCTCACTTGGCAAGAGTTTACAACGCACACTCTTTGGTCAAGGATTACATAATAAAAACCAATACCTCACTACTCATAATAAGAGGCCACAAACATCATCGTTTTGTTTTTAGGTGATGGGAAACACATCATTTTTTTTACATTTATTCGCAATGCATGACTTAGAAACGGTGGCCATAACAAGCTATTACATCTAAAAAAATCATATTTGACTTAATAAAGACCACCACCATGAATGTGGTGGATTCGTTTGTCGAACATTTTCACTCATTGGCTTCTTTATCGATTCTTTCTTGGCATGGAGCATATGACATGTGGCTCCCTGGTGTCCCACCTCGTTGCAATGATTACAACGATTCTTTCTCCTCCAAACTTTCCGGGTTGTCTTGGAGTGCTTTCCCTTAGTGTTCCTCTGATAAGTGTTCATGGAGCCCTCACTATCGTTGGAATGTGAGGAAGTGATATCATCATCCAATGTTGGTTGGTCACCAGCTGTTTTGGAGCATTCCCCAACTTCCTTCTTGACATACCCAAGTCCTGCATGATGAGGCAATTCATCTACTTTGATGGGGTTTATGATTCCTTGGCCATTAATGCTGATGCCCTTCCCCTCATACCCCATTCTCCTTAACAGTTTGGAGTTGATACCTGTAGTATGTTTTTCAAAAGAAGTGAAATCATTATCAGGAAAGGTACATGAAATCGAAGAATCACTTTTTAACTCAAGGTGGTTATATTGTAGATTTTCTAAGGCTTCGTCCTTGGCTTGCAACTGGCGTAGCAACCTTTGTTTCTCCTTTTCTTCTTCCTGTAGGAGTCTCCTTAGCTCAACATTCTCTACTGGAATGCTTTGGTTGATTTCCTCAAATTCGTGGAGCCATGCTGCATAGGGTGTCCTTTTCATATTTGGTACAATATCTATTGAAACTTTGTTTCATCGCCCGAATCAGAACCCAAATCAACGATTCCATCTGCTGCGATACCAAGAGCCGTATCTTCCTTTTGTCATCAAAATCTGACCCGAAATCAATTGGTCTACCTCGTGCAAATCCCGTAGCTGTGACCTTCTCATCTTCCTCTGATTCAGACTCGTGATCTTGTTGCATGGTGGCAGTTGTCTTATGCCTCTCCTTTCTTTCATTCCTCTTAGGTCTCATCTCAGTCTGTAGATTCTAGTAGTTCTCTTCATCGTTTCCCTCTTTCTCATAATGTGTACAAGAGGGCTTTGCCCCTTTCCTCTTGGTTGTTGTGGCTCTTCTTGGGTGGTCATTTTGTTCAAGCGCCCCCCTTCTTTCAAGATGCATGGCCTTCACATTGGCCTCATCGATAGTAGCAGAATCAAACAATAATAATGAATTCCTTATGTAACTATGTAAAGAACTGATATACTTAGTTACAATCTTTGGTGAATCTAATGGAATGCTCAAATTCAATGCTTGTTTTTTAAATTCTTCGGTGAAGTTTTGCACATTTTGACCCTTGCCTTGCCTTAGGTGTTGTCATTCCATTAATGCTTTTTGTTTATATCCCAAAGGTAAAACTGGTTCTTCAATGAAAAAACAAAATTTGACCATGAGGAGAGAAGGTCACCCACATTTTCTCTACCTTGCAATTTTCTTTCCCACCAAACGAGAGTGGTGCCACTTCGTCGAAGGGATGCCAATTGGATCTTTACCACGTCTTCCTTGATCTATTGAATCTGGCAATAGACCTCAATCTGCCTAATCCAATTGTTGAGCTTTTTTGCATTACATTCTGCAGCATATGTAGGCAAGTCAAACTTTACATCTAGTTTTAAGTAATAGTTTCTTAGATGTATGTCTATGACGTCTGCGGGAATGATGAGAAGAAGAAGCGGAATTGTCACTGGAAGATGGAGAGGGAGGGGGATCTTCTCCACCATATCTATGATGTGCCGATCCGCGATCATCTGCATCTTTCTTCTCATGCCCAAGTTCCTTCTCATACTCTGAAAATAACTTATCCACTTTCTTTGCCATATTGTAGAATACCTTGTGGAAATTCTGTTCCTCTTCCCAATGAGCTTCTTCATTTTCCATGTTTCTTATTCACTATGCATGTCCTGCTTCGAAATCAAAGGACTCAAGCTTTGCTTCACCTTTCCACAACTTGTTTCGGGTTAACATATACTCATGAAATTCGCATCGACAAAGACCTGCTCCAGTACCAAACTGATCCAAGATCTTTTACTTATAGATGCATTAGAATTACATGAAACATATTTTATTAACCATGAGACTTAAAATCACATAAAAAAATGCGGAAATAACAAGAGAAGCATGAAATCATGACACAGAGATTTGATTACGAAGTTCATCCAATTTGGACTACGTTTCCAGGCCTTGCTCAATATTGGGGAGGCCTTCATTCATTAAGTGGCATAAAAAGAGATAAAAGTACGAGCAACATTCATTTACAATCCTTATACCTCCAAGTTGGAAGATGGACGAAGAATGTAGAGCCCAGCTTCGGAAACAGACAGTACCACTGAAATACTGGCAAACAATCGTGCAAAATTGCCTATCCGAACACCCAATTCGGAGAAATGAAGCTTCTACACCCCCTTAGAACCTCCTTTTTGTTCAAGGCGAGGTCTGGGCTTGCTGCTAGGTCAGGTTATTGCTCTATGCAATGTTCTTTGAAAAATTATGCTAGTCTCCCCCTTCCTTCGATGCAGACAATCCATTATATAAGCTGGTGGCCAAATCCTCAATCCCCAGACAATTCTTAACAAACGACAAGTTTAGTAGGTGGCAGTTCCTACACCAAGGATCTAGGACCTGGGATAGCATGCAGGTGACAAACCTTTCATATATGGAAACACCTCCAGAACCTCTTAACCACACAATACCCTTAGCCTGACCACTTTTAATATCGATGCTTTGAATCGGTGGGCATACCTGACCTTTGCAACAAGCGGTCTATGATAAAGGTGGACCTGATGATTATTAAACCACATTATATAACATAATGGGTTCGAAAGAACTTCACATATTGCAAATTGGTAGAACTGGGGGTGATTCTTCATATGATTGCATCCCTTTTTGATCTGTGATTGCGATATCGCAAATCGTACCTTGACTCTACGATTTCAATATATTGCATCGCACTCTAGCTTTCTCAGGGGGGCGATTCTTTACCACCGACTGCCTCCGATTTGCGATTGTAATATCGCAAATCGCAACCTGGTAGCGCTGGGGTCTGTTTTCCTTAACTACAGACCTCTTACTTCTGCGATCTGCGATTTACAGGGCTAATGGCGGGTTGCCACTTGGCACTTCCCCATTCATTGAGAGTTCTGCCATGTCATTTTCTCCTGCGACTTGTCCAAGTCAAACATGAATTTTGACTTTCTCTAACTTCTTCATATGAGCTCGGATTCGAGTGTCGTTCGCATCATTGGAATCAGGATGATGAGCACTTCAATTCAATGCTAAGTTTATCCAGAAAATTTTAAAGATCCTTACTACCATGCTACTGATACTTTTTAAAGATCCACCTGGATCAATCCTCCCCACTAAGATCTTTTGGATCGCCAAAATCCCTTTCAATCAATTGGCAAGTGAGGAAATTTGTCCCTCACTTTTTTATTTCTCCATCCATCGAGCTTTACTCAAACGAATTCCTTTGAAGCCCACATGAATTTAATCCACTAAAAGCACTAACACATCCAACAAAATACCTGTGTCGTCGCCAAACCACACTTTCAACCACCCGCACGCAAAATTGGTACATCCTTTGCAATCAAATATAAACCATACATGACTCAAACAACCCCTCACTTGCCAAGAGATTATATCACACACTCTTTGGTCAAGGATTACATAATAAAAACCAATACCTCACTACTCATAAGGAGAGGCCACAAACATCATCGTTGCATTTTTAAGCGACGAGAAACACATCATCACTTTTACATTTATTCGCAACACATGACTTAGAAGTGGTGGCCATAACACGATTCTACATCTAAAAAAACCATATATGACTTAATAAAGAAGACTACCATGAATTTGGTGGATTTGTTTGTTGAAAATTTTCACATGTTGGTTTCATTATCCATGCTTTCTCGGCATGGAGCATACAACACGTGGCTCCCTGGTGTCCCACCTCGTTGCATTGACTACAACGATTCTTTCTCCTCCAAACTTTCCGGATCGTCTTAGAGTGCTTTCCCCTGGTGTTCCTTTGATAAGTGTTCATGGATCCCTCAATATCATTGGAATGTGAGGAAGTGATCTCATCATCCATCGTTGGTTGGTCACTAGATTTTTTGGAGCATTCCCCAACCTCCTTCTTGATATACCCAAGTCCTGCATGACAAGGCAATTCCTCTATTTTGATGCAGTTTATGATGCCTTGGCCATTAATGTTGAGTTCCTTCCCCATATACCCCATTCTCCTTAACAATTTGGAGCTGATACTTGTAGTATGTTTTTCAAAAGCAACGAAATCATCATCAGGAAAGGTACATGAAATCTAAGAATCACTTTTTACCTCAAGGTGTTTATGTTGTAGATTTTCCAAGGCTTCGTCCTTGGCTTGCAACCTTGTTTCTCCTTTTCTGCTTCATGTAGGAGTCTCCTTAGCTTAGCATTCTCTACTTGAATTCTTTGGTTAATCTGCTCAAGTTGCTGGAGCCATATCGCATTGGGTGACCTTTTCATCTTTGCTACAATATCTATTGAAACTTTTGTTTCATTGCTCAAATCAAAATGAAAATCGACAGGTCCATCTGGTGCGATCCCAAGAGCTGTAATCTTCCTTTCGTCACTAGAATCTGACCCCTGGTCAATTAGTCTACGTTGTGGAAATCCCGCAACTGTGACCTTCTCATCTTCCTCTGATTCAGATTCATGATCTTATTGCATGGTGGCAGTTGTCTTTTGCCTCTCCTTTTTGTCATTCCTCTTAGGTCTCAGCTCAAGGTGCAGTTTTCGATAGTTCTCTTCATCGTGTCCTTCTTTCTCACAATGTGTACAAGACGGATTTTCCCCTCTTCTCTTGGTGGTTGCGCCTCTTCTTGGGTGGTGATTTTGTTCAATTTTCCCCCTGTTTTCAAGTTGCATGGCCTTCACACTGGCCTTATCGATAGTAGCAGGCTCAAACAATAATAATGAATGCCTTATGTAACTATGTCAAGAACCAATATACTTAGTTACAATCTCTGGTGAATCTAATGGAATTCTCAAATTCAATACTTGTTTTCTAAATTCTTCGGTGAAGTTTTACAAATTTTGACCCTTGCCTTGCCTTAGGTGTTTCCATTCCATTAATGCTTTTTTTTTTAATATCTCAAAGGGTAAAACTAGTTCTTCAATGCATAAACAAAATTTGACCTTGAGGAGAGAAGGTTACCCACATTTTATCTGCCTTGCAATCTGCTCTCCCACCAAACGAGAGCGGTGCCACTCAGTCAAAGGGATGCCAACTAGATATTTGCCTCGTCTTCCTCGATCTGTTGATTTTGACAGTAGACCTCAATCTTCCTAATCCAACTGTTGAGCTTTTCTGCATTAAATTCTCCAACATACATAGGCAAGTCAAACTCTACATCTAGTTTTAAGTAATGGTTTCTTAGATGTATGTCTATGACGTCTACGAGAATGATGAGAAGCAGCAGCGGAACTATCACTAGAAGATGGAGAGGGAGGGGGATCTTCTACTCCATCTTTATGATGTGATGATCCACGATCATTTGCATATTTCTTGTCGTGCCCAAGTGCCTTCTCATACTCTGAAAACAACTTATCCACTCTCTCTTCCATATTGTAGAATACCTTGCGGAAATTCTTTTCCTCTTCCTAATGAGCTTCTTCATTTGCCATGTTTTTCTTCGTTGTGCACGTACTGATTTGGGATCAAAGGACTCAAGCTTTCCTTCACCTTTTCTGCAGCTTGTTCTAGGTTAGCATATACTCATGTAATTCGCATCGACAAAGACCTACTCCAATACCAAATTGATCCAAGATGTTTTACTTATAGATGCATCAAAATTACACGAAACAAAGCTTATTAACCATGGAACTTAAAAGCACATAAAACAATGCAAAAATAACAAGAGAAGCATGAAATCATGACATATAGATTTGATTACGGAGTTCATTCAATGTGGAATACGTCTCCAGGCCTTGCTCAATAGTGGGGAGGCCTTCATTCATTAAGTGGCATAAAAAGAGATAGAAGTACAAACAACATTAATTTAAAATCCTTATACCTCCAAGCTAGAAGATAGACAAAGAATGGAGATTCCATCTTTAGAAACAGATAGTAACACTGAAATTCTGGCAAAAAATCGTGCAAAAATCGCCTATCCGAACACCCAATTTGGAGAAATGAAGCTTCTCCACCCCCTCGGAACCTCCCTACTGCTCAAGGCAAGGTCCCGGCCTGTTGCCAGGTTAGGATACTTTTGTAGGCGTTGGTCTTTGAACTATTATGCCAGTCTCCCCCTTTTATGATGCGGACAATACATTATATAAGCTCGTGGTTAACTCCTCAATCCCCGAGCAGTTCTTAACAAATGACAAGTTTAACAGATGACGGTTCCTACACCAATGATCTTGGACCTGGGATAACATCTAGGTGACAAACCTTTCATATATGGAAAAACCTCCAGAACCTGTTAACCACACATTACGCTTAACTTGATAAATTTTAATATCGACACTTTGAATTGGCGGGAATACTTGACCTTTATAACAAGCGACCTTCGATAAAGGAAGACCCGACTGCTATTAAACAACAATATATAACATATCGGGTCTGAAAGAACTTTGCATATCGCAAATTGGCAAAACTGGGGGTGATTCTTCATACGATCGCTTCCCTTTGCGATCTACTATTTTAATATATCGCATCACACTTTGGATTCTCTGGGGCCGATTATTTACTGCCCACCGCTTCTGATCTGCGATTGCAATATCACAAATCGCAACATAATAGTGGTGGGGTTGTTTTCCTTACTGCGGTGTTGGCACAAAAGTGACATCAGGGAGAAACCCTAGGTTCAAGCGTAAAGAGCCAACATTGGTTCATTGTAGTCTAGGAAAACACTGGCATTTTCATCTTACCCTAAGGGATAAGGAGTATCACCCAAGGTGTGCCACGACCGGAATTAAGAATGGTTCAGGATAGGGTCAGTGATACCTTAACCATTACTGTATAAGTGGCCCTGTGCATATACTTAGACTAACAATATATCAACATGAAGATCAATCTACCATGAACATATACTTGCAATGCATTCAAATTTTTAGTGGGTTCAGATAACATAATCAAATACACACATCATTCCAAGGAACCTATCTGACTCTTAATTCATATTAATTCAACAAGATAACATTACATTGTACATTGGCCTCAGCCACAAAAAATTGCATGAAATACCTGGTTACATGACCTGATTTACTACAACAGTCTTCGCCCTGCTTCTCAGCTACTGCTCTCGTCTTCAGGTCGGATGCTTTGAGAGCTTGCATCCTCCTCGCTACTCATTTGCGACCAAAACTCTTTAAATAACCAATCAAACCAGCAACCAACACCTTTCTCCTTCAGCCTCCTCCTTTTGTATTCACTTCTACCTCTTGCACTGCCAGTTTTTACTTAATTGTTTCTTTCCTTAGTTTCCTCTCATCCGCCTTGTCTGCTTGGCTGCCCCTGCTTTTTTCTGACACCTTGTTGTGACCATCCCGAAACTGCCTGTTCCTGTTTTCCTCCCCAGTTGTCTTCTCCGCAACCTAACCATTGTTGCCGCCAAATGTTTCCTCTTCTTCGTATCTCCAAAATCTTTCAAAATCAAAACAAAGGCCCCAACAGGCCCAAACCACAGTTCTTTGACTCGTCCCTGAGTCAATTTATTTTGAGCACTGCAAGTCCTATTGGTGTCTCTGTAGATACTCTTGCTGGTGGTTGTGTTGGTTCTGCTGGCTAATGAGCTATAGGTACCGTTGTATCCTCTGTCATTTGCTGGGTGGTTTCCCCCCCCTACTGTCCTTCTTTCCCAAACGAAGTCCCAAACTCGGGAATGGTGGTGGTCGTTCTCTACCTAAATTCATTGTATTTGTGGAGGGAAACTTCCATGCGATGATGATCAAGTTATCCTGTTGGGTAAAGTATTCGGCTGTGTTGGACGTTAGTTCACTTGGCCTTTGACTCTGCAGGCGGTCCCATTGTTCTTCACTGTTGTTGCAGACTTCCTTCAGAGCCAGAACCTATAGTCAGACCGGTGGACGCAGGTCTCTGATTAGCCTTTTAGTTTTCACCAATTCCTTTTCGATATGATCAATTTGTGCTTGAATGGTGACGATCTGCTCGTCGATCTTCTTGATTTGGTTGGAGTCTATGCATTCTCTGTTGTTGGCAAACAATATTTGTAGCTACTCTCTCATAGGATATACTCATTGATTCTTTAGCATGAGGCTTCCCGGTGAGTCGTGAACTCTATCCATGAGCGTGTACCCGTATGCTAGTTCTTCAGCGAGCACTTGTTTCTTGGCTGCCACTTCATTGATATTTCCATCTATCGTTCTATCATATATTTCTACCAGGTATGGAAACATTGTTCTCCCTATTTCTATCTTTTTCTTCATATCAACGTTTGTTGCCACAATGTTTGAACATGCTGCTTGAATGTGATTGCAGAAACCCACCAGTGTGATGGCTGTATTGTCCTTTAGAGCTTCTGAGTTGACATTTGTGATTGTCCGCATAGTGACAAAAATTTCTTTGTCACCTGATCGACCCGTGCATGAAAATTAGTATTTGCTTGTCGTAGGTGATCTCTTTCCTCTGTAACTTTCTGTAGCTACTACTTTTGTTGCTTGTGTTCCCAGACCAAGTCATAGTGTATTCTTTCATCTCTTTGCGCAACTTGCTGGATGACTGTAAACAATTGTTCCAATGACCAGTGTTGTAGGGTGTTAGGCTGCAATGGATATCTCAGAATGGGAGGTGGGAGAATGAATTGGATGTGATTGTGGGGTGAACTGGGGAGTGGAGGGAATGATATTAGGTTTGTGGACCACTGGGAAATTTATAGGGAATAACGGCTGGTACTGTTCATTCCCCCTAGCTGCAGAAGGGTTGCAATTGGTTCTTTCCCCTGGAGTGGGTCCGACCCAAAAAGTAACGATACTAGCGAGGATGGTTGGGCGCCACTACCAGGGGCGGTCCCCCTAGGTTGCTTTGTCGAATCTACCTCCATGTCTTCAGTCGCTAGTCTTGTGTAGAGAGGATGGTTTCCGATAGGGTTGCAGAGGTGGAGGCCGTGTGGGGAGAAGGTTCTCGCGACCAAGGTGGAATGGTATATGGATTTGGGGGAATTTCTTCAATAATCGGAGATTCGGATACTGATTGTCCGACCTCATAAGTAAGGTTGACAATGTGAATCACTGGGGTAGTCTTGGGATTCTTAGCTGTTGGGTCATTCACTATTCTTTTCTTTTTTGGTTTCAAGACTATTGGTTGTGATTGGGTTTCAGTGCCAACAATAGGAATTTCCATGGCTAGTGGAGTTATAATTATTTGCATAAACATAGTAGAACCTCGAAAATGCATGGACTAGTTAGCCTCACCTGAATGTTCATCAAAGCTTGCGATTGTCAACCTTATTGCAAACATTTGTTATTCCATTTGTAGCACCAGTGGGTGTATGTCTTCCTCAGGAGATCTCTTTCTGGTGCTCTCTCCCACTTCTCCTGCGTGCAACTATGGCTTTAGTCTGCCAAAAAATATCGATAATTTCCTTTGGTGATCTCACATGCAACCCTCGACTATGACCCAATCTTGCTATGGAGTGTTGCTTCAGTTAAAACAAATTTCCGTGGCTTCATCTTGAAGGTATTAGGGTGGACACATCTGGGTCTAAGATACGTGTGCCCATGTGAGAATCCAAACCAGATTTCCTCTGAAAATTCATCCATAAGTGGTTTGGGTATTCTCTCTGTCGACCCAACTGTATCCAGCATCAGCACATACCATTCGGTGAAAGCTACCTCATTAATTTCCTTGCTGCTCGAGTCTTCTGAAACTCTTCATTGCTCATACCTTAGCGCTAACAGCTGCCCTTTAGTAATCTGCATCATATCCCTCCCTCTTGGTGGCCACCTCTTTCACGTTTCCAAAGTCATGAATATGTATCTAAACAAGAAATTGGTACTCCTCTTGTAGATATCTTCACAGGCCTTGAAGAGCTCATTTAGAATGAAAGCGGACAAGTTGAGCACTTCTTCAATACAGCAGTGCTCCGCAGTCGATATTGCATCCAGAGTGCACTCATTTTTTGTGAAGTTTCACACTATTTTTCCTGCTATGATGTAGTAATCAAATCTTATCTCAATATTGCTAATAAGGTCAATCTTGGCTCCCCTGCCCCCACGCTTTGTTCCATATTTTCCATAATAATCATGTTCTCCCTGCTTCTTTTCTCTTTTCGTTCTTGCTTTGAACATTGTATTCACTGCATTTCCTCCCGCTGACAGCCCTGTGAGGCGATATATATATTCTACGTGAATTGGATACTCCTTGTCAAGCCACTTGGATTCCCCATGCATTTTGCTGGCTAGTTGCTTCGTGCACTACATTTCAGCTAACGGTGTGATGAAGACTGAAAAACTTCTCAAATTGATTAGCATAGATATCTGTAGCCTTCTCAAATCTTCTTTGACTCTCACTATTCTCGTACCATATTCCTTTTGAATTTCCTCTATATACACCTCCCTCTTCAATGTTGGAAACTGGAAATAATCTGTAAGATCATTGTCAATCAAGGTAGATTTGTCATATTTGCCGTATGGATTTTCTAGCAGGACAATTTTCTCATCGAGTTTGTCCTCTAGGACTGAAAGAATTCCTTTTGCCATTTCTCTTCATCTCTGATAGAAAATCATTTCTAAAGGCTTCGAACTTGTGTAATTCTACTGTTGCTATTCTTCAGAGTGAGTTTTGAATCTTTTGCTATCTGCACTCGAAATTCTTTGGCTTCCTGCATTGTCATGCAAACTAAGCAACCAGACTTGACAAGACATTTTCTAACTAAACTAGGAAACAAATTACTACAACAACTTTCCCCATGTATTCTAACCGTGCCTTTCCACCGTCAGCTGACATGGACCTGACATCTATGACGAAGAATCGGGAAGGACAAAGTGGGTTGCATGGTTAATAAATTTTCCGTAATAGAGGGTATTTATTATCTAAAATTGTTCCTAATAGGAAAAGATTTTACGGCTTCCATTTGACAGTTCCATTATTAGTTACTTATTATCAAAACATATCATATATATATATGTGTGTGTGTGTGTGTGTGTGTGTGTGTGTGACATGCGTAGAATATGTGTCCATAGTTACCTATCCCTATGATATTCATGCGGTTCTTGTTTGGGAAGATCATTTTTAGTCATGGGTTCTTCAATGTTGCACATGCCACCATGCAAAATTAAAGGACAACCTTGAGAAATTAGACCTCCTGAATAAGATTTTATAAAGCTTGGACATAATTATATATTGTCTTGCCATGTTTGGATCTTTATAAAGCAATTTGGTGAACCATGAATGAATTTATTGACTTGATGTAAAGATGTAAGAAAAGAGAGATGGGACTAGATAAATGGCTTGTTATAGAGGAATGAGTCTCTAAACAATAGGCTAAATCTATATTCAATTTTAAATAAAGACCAAAACAATCAATGTTGAAGGTTAAATATTTCAAACACACTCACATTGCTCTCTTTATTTATGCTCAATTCTTTATGGCATATGGGAAGTTTCCATCGAAGGGAAATGTACCACATTAATTTCCAGGATGATTTAAGTTGAATATTTTAAGAACGTGAATCCCAACTACACATATGATAGATGTAAATGTTGTGGTGTTTGAATAGGTTGCACATTTAATGGAAAACGTGTCTTTCATGATCCTACTCTACCTTAGCCTCTAGCTTCCCTTTTATCTTTCCCTCTCAAGGTGGTAGCTTTACATGCAAATTTGGATGGTACATGTTAATTGAAACTTGGTGAGGGTTGCAATAATTGATAGCTTGGAGTGAATATTTATGGGGATTGATGTTGGTTTAATGAGGAAACAATCCCAAGCTATTTCCCATGATGCATTTGTTGATAAATCTAGCACACTATTGGATTCAATGAGCCATCAAAACCTCATTGCATATGCAAAGATTTCTTATGTACTTTCAAAGATCATTATGTATATAGTGATCAAGGTCTAGGGATTAATATATACTTTCAAAGATGTATATTGAACATTGATTTTTTTTTTCTTTTTTAATAACTAGGTGAATCAACAACTTGGTTGGTTTCCTATTCACGTAACATGGGTTGATTCCACCTGCTACCACTATAACCCGTAGGTTCCTACATATGCCCCTTCCACAAACATGGGTCAATCGAGGGGATTGAACCTTGAATCACTTGGTACATAACACTTCATTTTCACGAGTTTTCCAATTGAGCTTCCCCTGGGAGCTATATTGAACATTGAGTTTAATATATGTAAGAATTTATTATTATTTCATGTATTAGGAGGACAATGTGGTTATTAATTCCACATGTTTGACCTATCTAGATATATATGATAATAAAAATTGTCAATTTTTTTAATTGTAATTCACTTTTATAATGAAAGACCATCCATTTAAGGTTTCGAGGGGAATGGGGTTGGATTACCTACCACATGTTCTAGATGTACACCTTTAATCATGTTCATTTGAATAAGCATATATCTAAAGTTATTCGAACATGCTTTTCTTAAATTGAAATGTTGTTCATAAGTTCCAACGTTGGAAATTGTGGGTATGGAGCAACCCACTTTTGCATTTTAGTAGAGATTCTAGTTATTAGTACTTAGTAGGTATTGAGTGTTTAAATGGAATTCTCCTTAAACTACAATGTAACCTCTCTCTCTCTCTCTCTCTCTCTCTCTATAAATTTAATATTCTGTTGCCTAAAAATAACTGCATGCAAAACCAAATATCATATATCATCATTTAAACTAATTCCTATCATAGTTTGCCACAAGGGAAACTGGTACTGCTAACAATGGAAAGTAGTCTAGGTCTATCCAAATGTAAATAGTTGTTACTACTAAATTCATAACTATCGAAATAAACTTAACTACTAAAAGTAAAAGACATGAGCCAAGAGGTAGAATGAGACATCAAGAAGCTAATGAAGTAACTGGGGATGTATCCTAGGTGTTGTCTCCTGTTGGGGCTAGAGGTTTAAGGCCATATTGGAAATGGCCCTCTATGTGTGCTGTCTGAGAATCTAGATTGATGAGACACAAGTGTTGGTAGCATTTAACTTGTTGAATTTGATTAAAAAAGGAGATGATGTTGTTGCAATCCTCATGCTTTTCCTTCAGGATTGTGCCCAAGAGTGCCTTCATTTGCTAGTGGAGGGTAATGGAGTTAATATATTGGCTTCGTCTTCCCCTGTTATGCCCAGCGTTAGGAACCTAATTGACTACTTCGGCTTGGATTTCAGAATCAGATTAAGCTTGATGGTCATTAGTGGTTAAGGATTCTAGATGGTGTATTTCCTCTTAGAATTCTAGAGGAGTGGAGTGGAAAATAGTTGTAGCATTTTGTGCTTGAGATTGAGCTCTTGGTTAACCTTGAGGTCATTTTCCACCAAACCCTCGATGAAAATGCATCCTTTAGTGAGGCATGGTATGTTGAGTCACAATAGGCCACATTAAGGATGACCCCCAGAAGACAAAGAAAACGAAAATATTGTAAGATGAGATACATAGTAAACAGGATGCACAATAAAGACATAGTTTCTAAGGATATCTAGAGCAGACTCTAGCTATTTTAAATAATAGGTTAATGGAGATGGAATAATTTCGTGCAGGTTCTGACAACCATAAGAAACCAAAAACACTAATACCAATGCACAAAACTAAGACACTCTATAGACTATGAGCTAGAATCCACCATGAAAAAGCTATCAAATTGAAAGAGTTGAAGGATTTTTAGAGGTTAGACATAGAATGGATTATCAAGCAGTGGTAATCCCACTAGGTTTGGAAATTCTTCTAGTTGAGGAAAAACCTTTTCTTGTTACCTCCCCCCTACTTGAGCTTCCACTGTAGCTACCTTCAACTTCCCAAGGGTCACCTCCTTAGTCATCATCATCCTGCTTCTATCACAAATGTTTGGCACCAAGTGTATGCACTGAAGGCCAGTGTCCCTAGAGTTAGGACCACCTTATAATACAACTCTCACAAAACCATCACCATAAGAGAGCGCTTTCCCCTCAATTATAGTCGAATCACAAGAATTACCACAGGACATGGGGCCATGATAGTAGGAGTTAAGCTCCTAGAGCATGTGCCGTAGGGGAAATATCCCCCTTGCAATGGGGGAATGTTGTAGACACAATAAAAGAGCGCATAATTGAAGTTACCCAACCAGGAACTTGAAAACAAAGAATAAGCTTCTATACGATTGTGAAAGGAATGAATACTAATTAACATGTGTGATTGCATGAGTATAGCCATTCCCCCTCTTAAATTCGATAGGAGGTCATGGGGCAGCGGGCTCCCCCCCTCCATTGACATGAATTCCAACACCCTAAATGGGGAAATTTATTTATTCTATATTAAACATATATTAAACAAGCTTTAATTTTAAGGTGATTGAGGTATTCTAGGCAATGTTGATATCATCCCTCTCACTCAACATGCCTAGTTTATCACTCAAGGAAAGGTTAACAATTTTTTTTTTAAGTACACATATAAATGGATCATTTTCAATTTATTCGTGCAACAACTTGGTTTTATATGTATAAATTATTATTGTTTATGTAATTTCAATATTAGTGTTTTAATTAAAATTATGGTTGTATTTACATGTGTTTTAGGTAATTTATGGTGAGAATTTGCATGCAAATGATGCAACATAAATTCCCACACATATTTGTCAAAGGCACATGTATTTTTATATGTCTTTAATTTTATAGATCTTGTACATGGTTTTTATGGAGTTAGATATATACTTTTTCATTTTTCAAGGTTTAGAAATATAGTTTGAACTTCTGTATAGAGTTTTTGTGAATGAGTTATATTAATCAAAATAATTTATGTCCAGTCATTATATTATTAATCATATCCTTTATTCAATATTTATTACATTTTTTTAATTAATTACATTATCACCCTTTGTATTATATAACTTTACATTATGTGACATAATATATAACACTATATAACCTTATTTTATCTTTAATTTGTTAATATTTCTTTGACACGTCAATATGAAACTTTAATATATTAATATTTATTTGATGCTTCAATCTAAACCTTATTAATTTCCTTGACCTCGACCTTATTTCTATTACATTTATCCTTGACTTTTATATATATATTTTTTCTTTTAGGGTTGTGCCTCTTGATTTTGCTTTTGTTCTCTCCTCGACCTCTCCTTTCATTCCTCTCTTCTTATATTTAAACCTTGTTTTCCTTTTTTCTTGTTCTTGTCTCTTCTATCATGATGATGAATATGGGTATCTGATTTGAAATATCAACTTATCAAAGTGTCTATTGTGGAGTCTACTCTAGAAATTTAAAACATCATAACTCATTCCCACAGGAGTCTCAACTTGATACTAGGTAAAATAATAATAATAATAATAATTATATGGCGTTATAGGTCACCAATTGCTTTTGAAATCTTGTGAAATCATACCACTAAAGTTATGGTTGGATAACTAGGGGAAGAAAAGTCTTTTTGACATTACAATCTTTAGGAATGTGGAGAGGGTGGGACTATAGGGCTTCGTCTAATAACTTGTCTTTCCTAATGGCTTCTCTAGAATAGCATTTGTTCATTGAGCTCCCAACAATCTTAAGGATGTTGAGTTTAAAGGTTGAGGATCAACAATACTCATTCAAATAGGGTTTTGGTAAACAACTCATTCTCCCTCCTACTCATCCCCCACATTGCCCCGACCCCCCCCAACCCCCCTAGAATTATCCATTTGGAATAAAATATGGCATTTAGATGGCTTGTCGAAGTTCATATTTTCTATTGGACCTTAGCTCATGGAAACATTTTAACAACAAAAAATTAAAACATGAGCAATTCATGGCCCCTCTTGATGTTCTATTTGTATTTATATCCTAGAAACATCTCATCACCTATTTTTGGAATGTCAATACACTTTGGGGGTTTGGTTAGAGTGGTTAATGAACTTGAGCATAGATTCAGGTTATCCAACTCGTGGAAGCAATCATTTGAAAATTGGCACAACCAATATACATGTTATTTTCATCACAAATGACTTTGTAGAAAGGTATAGAATATATTACCTAAATTTGCATGCTCAAAAGTCTTGCTCGCAATAAATCATGCCATGTTTTAGCAAATGATGATTCATCCAAAATGGTGGAAACCAAATATAAAGCATTGTCAGTAGAGCATTTTAACTCAGAATGGATTAAATCTATTTAACCCAAAATCTAAATAAGGAATAACTCCAATGATTTGAGAAATTAAATCTAAGATATTCCACCTCTCTTTCAAAATCTAAACAAGTTTGTTCACATTCATGTTGGTAGCTTCATTTAACTCCCTAGGAATTTAAGTAGTGGGGTAAGTCCTACAATCCTTCATGTTTTGTTTTAAAAACACCTTAAAAAAAACTAGGATGGTAGATTTGTTTAGGTTCTCATTAATCTAGAAGGACAAAATGAATGTTCTTATGTAAGGAGTATTGGAATCCTTTCTAATAACTTGGTTGAGACTTATGTGCTCATGCAAGGTCTTAAACTTTATATTATTTTGTGTATATGAAATTTGAATCTGGTGGGGGATTCAATGGGCACAAACACCTTGGATATTTAGTTAACATCAATGTTTAGTAGGATTTGGAAAGAAATATCCCTTATTCCCAATGATGGTTTCTATCATGTGCTCTGAGAAAACAGCTAAAGTGTGGATAAATTTGCAAATAAGAATGCATTAAGGAAAGGGGGGAGCATTGTTATAAATGATAAAGTCTATAACCAACCTAGGAAATCCATCATGCAATTTGTCACCTTAAGAAATGTCAAATCAAAGGGAACTTCACTCATTGCATGAAGGATTAGTTTCACATTATAAGCGAAGGCCCTGAGGTGACAAATCCCATGTCACATACCAAGTTGGGATTAAGAGCTGGTTCATTGGCATCTCTAGTATTTTAGCTTATGGCTTTGGTGGGTAACCCTTGACTTGGCTCTTGGCTCTACAAACTTCTATCTCTAGGCTTGGCTACCAGTTGGTAGATCGATGACTCTTAGCTTATGGGTTTGGTGGTTCTTAAGTAAGAAGTTGATATCTTGCTCCACTACATTGTAGTGTATTTTAGAAATAAGAGTTGGTCATACCCTCAAAACTATGTGTATATTGATTTTATTTCATTATGGATTGGTTTTATTAGATGCGATGATTCCTAATTATGAAACCGAGGCTTTGGTTTGACCTTGTAGAAATTGGTCATCTCCTCTAAAATGGGCATACAATTTGGGTTTCTCTTTCAATTTGTATGTATGTTGGGTTGGGGGAGGGGTTGTGAGGTGTTGTTATTCTTACAATCACCCTCTGTAAAGACAAAGACAAGGGACTCCTATTTTGAGTTTGGTGTTCTTTCTTTCCCTCTTCCTTTTGGGTGGGTGGATGAGGTGTTGTTATTCTTACAATCACCCTATGCAAAGACAAATACAAGGGACTCCTTTTGATCTTGGTGCTCTTGCTTCCCCTTTCCTTGTTGGGTGGGTGGGGGGAGCGAGGGTGGGGGGTGAGGTGTTGTTATTCTTACAATGACCCTTTGCAATGACAAATACAAGGGACTCCTAGTTTGAGCTTGGTTATCTTTCTTTCCCTCTCCCTGAGTGTAATTCTTATAGTGGTCTATGTCCTCGTGCTCTCATGGATTTGAGGGAGCATATTCAATTAATATTTTGAAGGCAGGAAATAAAAAATGAAGTTAATAGTGCCTCAATTCATTTTCATTGCAATAAACTTCAAAGACAAGAAGCAAATACATCAACTCAACTAGAAACTGTCATGAAGACTTTGGTCTAACAAAGGAGATTTATTAGCAAATTAGAAATGAAGTGTGATGCTCTTTCTAATTTTATTTTTCAAATTGACTAAAAAAAATAAGTCAACCTCTATATTCTAAAAAAACTTTAATTGCTAACTAAATTAGAGACACCTTAATTCATCAATTCTTAAACTTGAAAGTACAAATCTAAGTTAATGACAACAAAACAACCAACAATATTGGCATTAATCATATGTCTAGTTAATTCTCTATTTAAAAGGTTCTAAAGCTACCATAGACTATTTATAGATTTAAAAAGTAAAATACTTCTTTGTATTTAATCTCTAGTAGTTAATATGTATTAGTGTACTTTGATGAATGTGGGAAAATTTCCCCAATAGTGTCTAATCCCCACTGTTGAAAACGTTCTTCCACTACAATGGGCTGTAGCGGGGCTGCTGACTTCCAATTTCCATTGGCACAAATTTGACAGACACAACACTTGTCGGCATAGGCATGAGCATATTTGAATAATGTAGGGAAGTAAAAGGCGGCCCGCATAACCTTATGTGTTGTATTGTTTCCTGCAAAATGTTCCTCGACTGGTCCATCGTGGAGATCACACAATACCTTCTCTGAATTGTGCACCTCTAAACACCTCAAAGATGCTCCATTGTGGTTCTTTCTGAACAACACCCCATGCACCAACTGATAAGATAATTCTTTAATTCGGAGTTCCCTCTTCTGCCATGTGGAAAAATGAGAGGGAACTCTGCCATGCTCAAGGTATTGGTGCAAATCTATGTACCAAGAGTTTATGCTTGTAGTGGGTGAGGATCGCTCAACGTTATACATCTCAATCTCTTGCTCCCGTACTCCAAGCTCTTCTCCTTCCTCTTTCGCGTTTGCCGCTTCTACTGCTAGTTGTAAAAGATCACAACCCTTGATTATGTGAACTGGCTTGATGTCTAGATCATAATCTTGTAATCTAGTCATCTGGTTCGCCCTCATTTCACCCAGCTCTTGTTGAACAAGCAATTATCTGATTGTTGGGTGTGGAAAAAAGATAACACAACGGTTCTTCAATAGATAGGGCCTAAAGTGCTTTACCACCTTGTACACTGCATAAGCCTATTTGTACATGGCAGGGTAATTAAACTATGGTCCTTGCATACTTGCGCTCATGAAGGAGATAGGTCTTTCATTGGTCAATTCATCCTTCTTAGTGAGTACAACAACAAGAGAGGTATTAGAAGAAAAAGTGTAGAGCAGGAAGTCTTTATCGATGTCTAGGTTGCACAACGAGGGTGCTTCTGCGATAGCCTATTTTCTATCAGTAAACACACCCTTTTTCTTTTATCCCATTTGTAAACTGCGTCCTTCTACACCATCCTTTATCAGTTTGACAATCTGGGCATAGTCGGAGATGAACTTGCGGAGGAAGTTGATCTTCCCCTAGAAAGACTACATGGTTTTCTTATTCACTGGGAAGGGGATCTGTGTGATATTCCTGACCCTATTTGGGTCCAGCTTGATCCCACTTTTAGCAATGATGTGTCCCAAGAGATTACCCTTGGACACTGCAAAGATACTCTTCTTGGGATTCAAGGATATCACGTACCTGTGACATCACTAAAAAATATTCTTCAAGTGGTGTAGGTGGTATGACCTCTGTTTGGAGAATAATGTTACATAATCAAGATATACCACTATGCTCTAGCCAATAAGATCATGGAAGGCGATGTCCATTTCACATTGGAATGTTGCGCCAACGTTGATTAGCCCAAGCGACCTTTGTTGAAACACGAACGTGCCCCACTTCATTCTGAATGTAGTCGTAAGTCTGTTAGGCTCTACAACCAAAACTTGGTTATATCTTGACTATCCATCTAGAAAAGAAAACGTTTCGGACCCCAATAATGTTTGCAATATTTTCTCCATGGACAACATGGGGTAGTTGTCCTTGTCCAAGGCGCAGTTGAGATTCTGGAAATCTACACACAAGTGAATCTCCATAGACTTCTTCCTCACAAGAATTAGATTTGAAACCCACATCAAGTGTCGCACTTTGTATATGATCCAAGCATCCAACAATTTTCTCAACTCCTTCTGTATGAGAGGCTCAAGTGTTGAATGAACTTTCCTAAGTTTATATTGAAATGGCTTGACCCCTTCCTTGATTGGTATTATATGCTGGATGATTCGCGTGTCATATGCCTTGAGTTCATCGTACATCCATCCGAAGACATCACGATACTGCTTGAATAAGTGGATGAAGGCTTGTTGCTCTTGTGGTGTGAAACAAGTACTGAGATTGAAATATTACAGATCCATCTCAGTTGCCAACTTGAGTTGCTCATGCGACAGAGTGGAACTATGGGTCTTGGCATTGACATGTCCCTAGAAGAGGTTCTTGTTGCGGGAAATTCTCCCCTAAGGTTCTTGGGTGAAACCTTAGCAGACGGAAGATTATCTAAGTTAAGAAACACACACACAACCAACCGTTTATGCTATAAATAACTACTTCTAGGGTGAGAGGAGCATACCCGAGGTCCTACGTTTGGGTAGTTACTCAAGGGTGCAAACCCTTCTTCACGTCCCTTTCGCTCCTTGGTCCTGTAAAAACCACAATTCCACAAACTACAACAGTATATGGACAATATTTTACATAAAAAATGATCTTTATGTTATATGAAAGATGAGTTAGTTACAAACTTATGAGCATCTATTCAAGTATGAACTTCACATATAAATATCATTAACACAAAGAAAGAAGCATTTCGGGAACAAGACGTGTTTCTTTATTAGATAAATAAAACAATATGAAACAAGAGCAATATCACCTGAATCTGCTTCTGCAGGCTCCAAGCTCAGCCTCCTTCTGGATCCGTCCCGCCTCAAGCCACTAGTAGGTCACCTTCCATTACTCTCTCCAAGATGTGATGGGAAAGAATGAACACCCAAACACAAAGGAAACAAAGGGTTTCCTATACAAGATGGGGGAAGTGCAGAAGGCACAAGGGACTTCAGACCTGATCAGGGGGATAAAAAATCAGTATAATAACTTTGCTCAATGATTTCTCCTCTTTAGGCCTTCCCCTTGATGTCTTTTTATACCAACTCCAAAGTAGTTTTTTAGTTAGGAATTGGTTGGGGACAGTTGAGGCCACGGGCACTAACAGGTGATCAGCAGGTAAAACCCGCGATCTCCGCCAGAAAATAAGGAATTTTTATATTTTTTAAGTGTTTTAATACATATACGCGGGTTAGGTATGTATGAACCCGCATATACACGCGTTTAACTCAGGGCAATGTCACGTACAGG
>APFE030017727.1:122019-161566 GCA_000404065.3 Pinus taeda
TCTGCGCCGGTGCAAGCCCCCAAGCTTCGCAAGGGTGCCCTCCAGTAGTGCTGTTGAGAGTGATGCAATGTCGACCTCAGGTGCCAGGGGATTCCCCTCCGCAGCCACCTATGTAGTATCCTAGGAGCAGCAACTAAGGATACCAACTCGTTGCAGAAGCCAGGCGGAACGGTCTTGAGGTAAGTTCGGACAAGTAGGAGAGGGGGTATCTCTCTTCCCTGTCTTCACAGACCCTCGCGCTTAACTCCCAGATCCGGAGCTTTCCTGGTCTTCCTTACGCTATTGGATTTTCACTCTTTAATCAGACTCCTATGTTTTGACGTTTTAATGTGGCCTTGGAGAGTTAACTCTCCACTCGCCTATTCCAAGGCCCTAAAATCCTAAAACTTGTTTGTGTATTCTAAAAATAAAACAGTTCTAGTTGATTTTATTAGCGCTTGATTTTTTAAAGGCTGTTATTTTAGGTCAAAAGGTAGTGGAAGTGAAACTGATGACGTGTTTTTGACGCAAAAAGATTAATAAAACTTAAACTACATGCTTATGCACTTTTGTCTTTGTTTTTCGATGAAAAGTAATCTTCTACTGGGTTCAAGAGGAAACTTCTATTGAAACAAATTTTTCATTTTCTTTTCTTATTCATGCATACTCCACACTCAAAAAGTTAACAAATCTATTTCATGCCAAAGAGATGCAAATTTGTCCTAAATGCAATACTAAATGCTCGATGCAAGATTGAAAACTACTCTAAAAAAGAAACAAAAGTTGTTCTTGTTCACCAAATTACTTTTTGCCACTTATTATATTTAGATGGAATCAAAGATAGTGCAATTCGTCTAAATATTAAAAGCAAAACTCAAGATAACAAAAACACTTTCGTTCAACAAAAGGAGGCAAAACGAAAAACAAGTTCAAGAAAACTAAAACCAAAAACTTTTCGAAAAGCTCACTTGAAAATAGAAATAAAAACAAGAAACAAACGAGAAATTCTTTTGAAATTGCTTTCAACAAAAACCGTCACTTCACAATCGAAAAAAGCAAGAAACACTTTTTGCAAGTTTATACCCGACAAGGAATGGAAACTCAACAAAAAACAAATGTGCTCAAAAATGCTTTCGACAATGAAAAGGAAATCCAGAAAGCTTTGGTAGCAAAGACCAAAACAAAAGATCAAAAGAAAGATTCCAAGAAAGTTTCAAGAAACAAAGAAGCAATAGGTCATAAAAACTATTTCGTTAAGCAAACCAAGACGTCACCAAGAACGAAGTTAAACACAAAGATTAATGAAAATCTTTTCTGCTCTGATTGCTCAGGGCAGCCAAGATTCCAGTAAGGAAATCTTGTGTGTTTAAAGTAAAAATATGATGACAGTTGCGAACGCGGAATAAGACCAAGACTCCTTATAATTCAAGGAGAAGTTAGAGTAAAGACACTTGCTGGAAAAAACAGATAACTGCTACTGACACCAATGACTGTTTAAACTGACAGAAAACACCAGAAACATTCCAGAAACAAAAAGTTTATAAATCTTAAAAATTGCTAAGTATACGCGACTGCACTTCTTGCAGAATGCATGTATACGCTACTGTTCCTAAGGAAACCTGCGTATACGCGGGTTTACTTCAGGCAACGAGCGTGTATACGCTTCTGTAACCAAGAAAATCAGCGTGTATGCAGCTTTTCAAGAAAAATAAAAAAGAAAATTCCAGAAACTGGTCAAACTATAAAATCAGAAACAGACAAAACAGAGTCAATAAGCCAGCAAGTCACTGAGCCCTGATAGGCTTTGACAAACACCCAACAAGGAACAACAAGAATGTTGTTCCCCAGTGGAGTCGCCAGTTCTGTTGCGGGAAATTCTCCCCTAAGGTTCTTGGGTGAAACCTTAGCAGACGGAAAATTATCTAAGTTAAGAAACACACACACACCAACCATTTATGCTATAAATAACTACTTCTAGGGTGAGAGGAGCATACCCGAGGTCCTACGTTTGGGTAGTTACTCAAGGGTGCAAACCCTTCTTCACGTCCCTTCCGCTCCTTGGTCCTGTAAAAACCACAATTCCACAAACTACAACAGTATATGGACAAGATTTTACATAAAAAATGATCTTTATGTTATATGAAAGATGAGTTAGTTACAAACTTGTAAACATCTATTCAAGTATGAACTTCACATATAAATATCATTAACACAAAGAAAGAAGCGTTTCGGGAACAAGACGTGTTTCTTTATTAGAAAAATAAAACAATATGGAAAAAGAGCAATATCACCTGAATCCGCTTCTGCAGGCTCCAAGCTCAGCCTCCTTCTGGATCCGTCCCACCTCAAGCCACTAGTAAGTCACCTTCCATTACTCTCTCCAAGATGTGATGGGAAAGAATGAACATCCAAACACAAAGGAAACAAGGGTTTCCTATACAAGATGGGGGAAGTGCAGAAGGCACAAAGGTCTTCAGACCTGATCAGGGGGATAAATCTCAGTATAATAACCTTTCTCTCTCCTCTCTCCTCCTTTAGGCCTTCCTTTTGATGTCTTTTTATACCAATTCCAAAGTAGTTTTTTAGTTAGGAATTGGTTGGGAACAGTTGAGGCCACGGGCACTAACAGGTGATCAGCAGGTAAAACCCGCGATCTCGGCCCGAAAATAAGGAGTTTATTATTTTTTTAAGTGTTTTAATACATATACGCGGGTTGGGTATATATGAACCCGCGTATACACGCGTTTAACTCAGGGCAATGTCACGTACAGGGAATAAAACACTGTTTTTTAGATATATGACCAGGTTTGGAAGGAGGGGTTGCCCTAGGCCATGGCTGAAGCATCACAAACCATACTGGTGGGATTTGGAGCTATAACAGTTCTACAAATCATACAACTTTTCCAATGATACCACACCCTTGGGGATGAGGTTCCCTTTACTTGCATTGATGACATCCTGCAGTGCCTTTTCATGCTCGTCCTCATCGATCGATGTGTATTTGAACACATCAACATTCACCATAAAATACATTATCTGTTGGTCGTCATTAAAAATGTGTAAATTAGTGATATTATCCGGGATGGAAGGTTTACAAATAATTTTAATAGAAAAATCGTCCCTCAATGGTGACATCCTAGCAGCAACATTTTCCAAAGCATCCACAACTGCATTAAGCATTCTTGGAACATAAACAATATTAAAAGCTTGGAAATGTGAGATAAGACGCCATACCTCTTGTTGATAACTTTTAAGATGAGGTGACACACAATGTATGGCGTTATGTACCTATCGCACCATGACTTCTTAGTCACCTACCACTTTCAAGATGGTAATGTTGAGGTCAATCGCCTTTTGTAAGCTTAAGATGAGTGCTTTGTACTCTATAGTGTTATTCATGCACTCGAATTACAAGCAGCTAGAGATTAAATGATTTCTTTGTAGTGGGTCTATTAAAATAGAACCAGCTCCAGAGCTCTCCCACTTTTTGGAACCATCGAAATACATAGTCCAAACATCGTATGTACTGTGTGTTTGTGGAACTGGGGACCGATATGCAAGATAACACTCCAGTTGAGTTTCAAGAAAGTAATTTCCAAATAATAATTCTGTGAAAGCTATTGCCTCCTTATTCCCATTCAAGGGAGTGACAATGTATTTCATATATCTCTTTGATTCTACCTAGATCTGATTATTTTTGCCCCTGTATGGAAGCCATAAGTCTGACCAGTCAGTGGCAAAGTACCCTTAAATCTTGCTAGACCAGTATCTTCTCAAGAACACTTCGTATGCTTTCAGAATGTCCACAATCACTATGTTGATACATTGGTGGACTCATCCATCAGATGATAAGAGGATGATGACTTCTCTGAGTTCACCAATCGCATGGACATGAGTTATGTCTAGTTGAATAATTTGTGCATCTGTCCTTTATTATTTAGCATTGATTTTCTTAGCAAGAGATAATGACATGACATTCACCGATGCACCCGAATCAACCAAGAAATTGTGCACATTGAAATTGAATATTTCGAACATTAACAAGAATGGTGGGCAGGGTGTATTTACATCCATCATAAGTGAATTAAGTACTGTATATGCGAGAGTATTAGGAGACTTACTAGATCCCTTGTTTGAAGAGGTAGCATTACCTAAAGAGGTTTTCCCAAGTGCCAGTAGAAGGATGTCCCACTGGCTCATGATCTTTGTTAGTTCGAACATGGAGATGTTAGCATGAACCTTGTTCATATAATCCACAATGTTATATTCCACAGCGAGAAGAATGACCAAGGTGTCCAGGGATGGAACTTGGCTTTTGGTTTCTTGAGGAATGGTTCTATCCTTACTGCTGTCAAAAACACTTTTAGTTGACACTGATTTCCTGGGCTTGCTCTGAGTGTTCTACACTGAGTTAGTCAATGGTTTGAATTTCCCTAATAGGTTTTCTTTGAATTTCTGCTTTGGAAACTCAATTATGGTGGTCAGCCCTCGGCTTCTTAGGTTGTATCAGTTGTTTTGTTTTTGGGTCGAACCGTCACTCAGAGGCTGCTTATTGGTAGTACTCTTTTAGGCTATGAGAACACAGTTAGACATGTTCATTGCATGCCCAACACTTGGAGCTTCAACAACTATAATAACTTCTTCCTTCTCTTCATCAAGCTCAATTTGCTCTTCATCCATGGCTGAATCAACAAGCTACACAAACATCCTACTCATGACTTGGTTCCATTATGGGCATGTCTTTTCTGAATGATGCTCTTGATAAAACATGCAATATTGATCCATGCCTATTTTATCAATGTTCAGGACAACATTAGAACTCTACATAGACTTTTATGACTGGTTACTGCTACTGCTAGAAGTTGCACTCCTTCTAAACAGGTTATACTTTGGGGGCTTGATGCTCACAGTAGTCTCGCTTGTCCTTTAATTGAGTTATTCCATTTTAGTTGTCAGGGACTTGACGAGACGAGTCATACTTTCAAGATCATTCAATTCTTTCACTTTAGCCCTGCTCACAGAGGCCTGAGACCTCTTACCTATGTCCTTGGAGTATTTTGTTGATTCATCATCTGAGATGACTCTAGTAGCATGCAAGTCATTCTCAATGGCAATAGCCTCTTCATAGTTTTCTGTCAATGTTTGCTTTGCAGTTCACTTCACAAACTACACAATACTTGCTGGAAAGGCAAGAGTGTAGTAATCTATGGTGATGGAGTCACGAGGTTTTGTATTTTCTGAAAATTTGTTCAAGATGTGATCGAACCTCTGGTTGAAATCTTTCACTTTCTCCTTTTGCTCCATCTTAATATTACCCAACTCCTTTAATAAAATGGCAGGGGTCTTATCTTTAGAATTTTTTTCAAGAAATATCTTTTTGAACCCCCTCCAATTTTGGATGGAGTTTGGAGGAAGGTTGTGATACCATACAATTGTTCTACCATAAAAGGTACATGGAAAAAGTCTACATGCAATATCATCATAACATACCTCAAGTGTTTGGAGATGTAGGTAGAAGTTGTCTAAGTGGTCTTTAACCTTCACTGTCTTATCAGGGTCATACTTCGTCAAGAGATTCTCCGAATGTCTAGGAATCTTGTGCAGGACACATGGAAGTGCAAGTTGTAGGCTTTAACCCCGTACAGAAATTACCTACATACAAATTCTAAAACATACAAGATAAACAATGTGAGAGCATAACACATAAAACACATATACACAGAGATTTTCCCTTGGATCCAAAAACCGGGACTACCAACTTGATTTTTCATTTTATTCCTTTCAATGTTACAATACATATTTATACATGTCGAAGCATCCAATACCATGGACCGAAAACCATCGCATCCAAAACCATGGACCAAAAACCATCACGTGGAGTTACCTGCACCCCTCAAACCCCCGTGACCCCCCCCCCCCCCCCACTACGCAATCGACACAACAAAGGGGGGGCTTTGCGCCCCTTCTAACCCCCCCATTAACTATGTGGGATAGTCGTGGAAAGAATATAACACAACCCAACACAAGTGGGCCCTGAGTCATCCAGTCCATATTTTGATTTGTCATGTCTTCTTCTTCATCGTCCTCCTCTGTCAGGAAACCAGCTCACAAAAAGATAGAAAATATAGATCAACGCCTTATAATTCAGCCTCTTCGAGGGCGAAACCTCCTTTACATTACACAAATGAACAATTCTTGGATGATACAAATGACTAAACCTCACTTCTATATATAGGAGTCTAAGGGGTCACAATATAATCAAGCCGTCATAACAGTAATAACATAAGGGCACAAAAATAACAATAGTGGGTTTCTATGGGGCATACTAATAACAATATGGGGACAATAGGGGCACAATAATAACAATAAGGGATACAATGACAATAGTAATTGGGGAATCACTAGTATTATAGAGGCTTGACATCGTCTTCTTCTTCTTCCCTGCCTATCCCACCAAAAGTTGAGCCCGAGAGTGGAATGTTGTCTCCATCACCACCGTGAAAGAGTGAAGCCTCTTCTTTATTTTCCATAGACTCTGCAAAGTCTTCAAGAGTGGCAAGGACCACTTCTTCAAGAGTCAAAACTACTATCCCTGTGGAGGTGGTCTTGTTCTTCTTTGGAGAATATGGAAGAATGGTTACTCTCAGAATCAATCCAACAACTTTTGCAAATTGACAAGTTATAGGGCGAATGGCCCGAAACTGATTATACGGGATTTCACGTTCAGGCCTGGGCTGGGAAGAGTTACCAACTTCAGAAGCATGAGCTAAGGGAGGTGGAATGAACGTTGTTGCCTTGACTAGAAGATGGAATGATGGGGTCGATAGGTCTAATAACCATAAAATACTGGTTTCCCTCCTTCTAGTGTTAGAAATGTTGACGGTGTTGAACTCACCAACATTAAGGGGATCTCCCTGATACGAATTCCTAATTAGAACTCACAATGTTTGGTGTAGGATTCCCATCTGGTATAAAGGCCCTATTGTCAAATCCTTAAATATTTTCCTTGGCTCTAAATGTCAGAGCAAGAGAGTGATGAAATGGTTTTTTCGAAAAGCAAGGGAAGTATGCCTAGTGAGTGTGCAGTTGCAACTGTGTCGAGGTTGTTCTATTTCAAAGGGGAAAGAGAAGCGAGCCTCTAAGTGAGAGGTAATAGTACCACCCAGGAAAGGACACACATGAACCAGAAGGATTCGTTTAACATCCAACAGAATAGTCCACAACAGATGTAATAGTTGTTACAACCAACAAACAAGGAAATATTTGTCTAGTATCTCATAGAATAGTCCACAAGGATGGGACAATGATAAAAACCATTACAACACATTATCAATAAGATAATCACTAAAATAACCGAAATAGTTCAACTATCTTAGTACATGTGAAAGCAAACATGAAATACAAGTTTCTATAGAATAATCTTACAAACATTCATAGTCCATGCATGAAGAATGTGTTGGTCTTAAAAGGCTTATGTTATTAATAAAAAATTCCAAGACACATGTTTATAATGTACATCACTAGCCCCAGTAGTGGGACATTAGAGCCACTCCTTTCTCCTCTAAGAGCTAGCTGATCTATATAATGCCTTGTGGGAGGATCCAAGGTGAAAAGTCATTTGCTCATACAATGAGGGGGTATATATAACCAAGGGGTGATGCTTCCCCCTTGTGACTCTTTGACTACACTCGTGACTGTTCAAATTCCTATGGATTTTCAACTTACATGACTCTTCATATTCATGCGTGTCCTTTGGACTTCCACTTTCCAATACATTTGAATACAATACACATGGTCCATAATAGTGATGTGGCATATGACTACCCATGACATGACATGACATGACACTATTGAAATAGAATTCTTGATGATGTGGCAATTTTAGGTCACTATTGCTGCTGAGTGCTAGATGTCTTCTTGTGTATGCTTTCATTTCTCCTTTGCAAGGCTTGGTAATGCAGAGTCTTCAATGATCTTAAGTCTTGGATGGTAGTTGAAAATTTTTGTCCCTTTTCCTCCTCTTGATAAGTCCACTTGTGATTTCAGCTGCAAGAGAGTCTTTAGGCATGATTCCCTCCTTCTTCTCCTTCTTCATCATCTTGCCATGAATTTATAGTGTACCTGTTCCTGCAATTTACTCATGACAGGATGACATCAATTCGAAAACCCCCTAGTCTAAGATGATGCATTCTTATCCATGAACTGAGCCTGAGAGAAGTCATAGATTGGGAGAAAGGGCCCGGTGACTGTGCATTACAAAGTTCCAATAGACAGGGGGAGACCTTGATCATTGATTCTGAATAGTGCGCAACTTAAGCTAGACCGAGGGATATTTCTGCACAGTCCTCACAGAGGGGAAAATTTGAGCAGTGCCCACTGAGGGACAAAATTGTGCATTTCAAGAAGGAAATAGAGGCTATGAGATGGGGCCTTAGGAGGGAAAACTATGCAATTTCAAGAGGCAAGGGGGACTAGGCAGATGAGAGGCTTGAAGGGTAGAAACGCGCAGTTTCTGGAGGAAGTGAGCTCCAGCTAAGGAAAGGACATTGGAGGAAGCATCTGCGCAGTTTTGAAGGCCAAGGGAGGTTGGGATTTCTGCGCACTGCAAACTTCCAATAGGCAAGCTAAAGGCTTGAGGGTTGAAGATGTGAAGTGCGCAATTCAAGGCAAAATGGGAGACACAACTATGCAATTCTGGAGGTCAAGGGAGGCTGTTCGACTCCGGAATTATGCAGGACAATAGCCCTTAAGGGAAGGGATTTCAAACCACATAGTTCTAGGCAGCAGGGTCACATACAAGAGGGCTAAGGCTATGCAATGCGCAATTCATTTGAGGCTCGATGAAGCTAAATTGCCTGGTCAGGAAGATTTTCGGAAAAATGGCTAAGTGTGGGAAGGGAGATGGACTTGTGATAAACCTCGGTTGTGATCACACACTTAGCATACTTTGACAACAAGACAACATACATAATCAGAATACACAAACAAATTATTCCCCTCTGTATGAGTGCCTCATGACAAGATACGACAAGTGCAACACTTAAGGTAGACTTTAGGATGATTGTGATGACACTTGTGCGGTAGTGCTCAAGGCTTTGTGTATGAATGTGACATGTGTTTACATGGGTAGGACAACTCATATACACAAAGACCAACCTTTGAAACCATCAGAAAAGGTTTGCAAACAATGTATGGTAGTCAAATATGCTGAAAGATGACAGTTAATTTAACATGCGAAAGAGGCCAAAAAACTTTGAGAAAGCTCATGAAATGAGCTTAAGTGTTTGCAAAAATCAAGGAAAATACCAAGGAAGGCTCTGAAATTTAGGTTGAAGCCAAAATTCTGGAGGGTGTTGCAACAACTACAACACCCCCATATTCTTATTGTTGTGCCCCAGAGAACCCACATATTGTTAATGTTGTGCCCCATAGAAACCCGCTAATTTTATTGTTGAACCCTTACATAATTACTGTTATGTAGGCCGTAATTATATTTTTACCCTTTAGACTCCTATATATACTAAGGAGGTATTTTCATTTGAATCATCCAAGAATTGTTCATTTATGTGATGTAAAAGGAGGTTGCCCCCTTGACGAGGCTTATTTTCAAGTCGTTGATCTATATTTTCTTTTGTTTTATGATCTGGTTACATAACACATTAACATGAGATTCTTTTATTCTATTCTGTGATTTGGTTACATAAGACATTAACATGAGCTTCAATGGATCCATCACCTCATACCATGAACTCCTCCCATCATGCACCATTAATATGTGCCAAGGGTGGAGTCTTTTATTTAGTAGTTCTAATTGGGTTGGTAAGGCTAATTCGCCAAAATATTTTAGAGCAAGTTTCTAAGAGAGGAAAACAATTGTGTGAGCCACACACAACATTCCCCAATATACCTAACATTGAGGCATAGAATCACTAAGCATAACTCCAAATATAATTGCCCTAAATCCCACACATGAAATCAAATAAGGCCTATCCGTTTAATTGTGGCTCTTATGAATAGGAGTAATGAATGGGAAATCCTTCTCTTTCTCACTAATTCTACAACATGACAAGTGGGAGGGGTGGGATAAGTGAATTTATCCCTTTTTATTCTTCAAATGGCCCATGATAAAGGTTCAATGACCATCCTAGGCCCATTCTAATTCCTATGGATAACTTTTCTTCTAAAAGTGTAACCTTCACCCTTTTAATGAGGTTTGAGCATTGAATATCATTTCACCTGGAAGAAGAAGATCTCCCAGAGTCTTTGGAATAACGGAGTTGATTGTTGGAAAAATCTTGCAACACTAGTCACAAATTTCTTTTTATCCCTTGTTTCAAAGCCCTAAAAATGAATATGGATTTTCTAATATAATAAATTCAATGATTAGTCAACAATTTGAGTCTTTAATTGATCTAGGTGGTTAGAAAAGGTCATCTAAAAAATAGCTTTGACATTGTAGATTTTTAGGCCATGATGTTTTAATGCAATTTTTGGGGTCTTCCCGTTCATTTTTTGAATAAATTATGCACAATGATTGGGGATCTAACTTAGTTTTTAATGTTCTTTCCATGAATCTAAAGAGGACCTAGACCAAGTATCGAGTAAAATATTATGATCCCAATGAGGCTCCCCCTTTTTAGATAATTCATCCATCTCGGTGTTCCCATTATGCCCTAATCATGCTAGGGTCAGGGTTTGTATGTTGTAGGGTTACCATTTCTTAGGTTTTATTGGCATCATTTTAAAAATGTAATTTTAGTTTCTAGTCATGGGGTTTTTGTGAATGAGCATAACAACCACATCTACTCTCAAAGATAATTTACCTCCATTGTAGCCATTTTGTATTGCTATGTAATTGCAACAATTTTAACTTTTTGATTCATTAATAGAATTTGGTTTTCAATGTTACACTTTGCTTTCAATAATACATCTTCTATTGTATTTATAATTTTATGTCTTTTCCATTTCATTCTCAATCTAATCATATCATTAATATGTAATTTTATGTCTTTTCCATTTCATTCTCAATCTAGTCATATCATTAATATGTTGGAAAAACATTCATCACTAGATATAAGAAATATTCTTTCACTCTTTGAAAGCTAAAATGATCCTCTGATGCCAATAACCCATGAAATGATGATTATTAATTACTATGTTGCCAGGAAACGTGGGTGCGGGGACGGGGACGGGGACGGCATTTTTGGAAACTGGGTGCGTGGGTTCGTCGAGTAATATAATAATATTAAATTTTAATAATTATATTTTTTTATAAATTTAAAATGTATAAAAAACAAAATTGGTGGAGTAATCACCTTCGACAAATTCTCCTGAGGTTACCACTAAGATATACATATTTAGTATGGATTATTTAAAAATGAGAAAAAAGAAAAAAAAAAAAGAAAAAAAAGTAAAAAGGTCAAAGATAAATGCGACTTGCGAGTATAAAATACAAGTGCAGTACATGTGTGCACTAAAAACATTCACTGGACAAGGTTTCATCAGTAGCAGCCTTGAATCATAAAAGATTATGCACCTTGAGAATACCTAATGCAGGCAATAAAAAGGTATACCGCATCTACCCATTATAGTGCATATGCTTTCAGGACACTAAATAATATCAATGAGTGGGCAATAGGCAATATCAGCAAGATCACTAATGGACAGTAGGCATTCTCAGCCACACTAGAGTCTAGTTGACAAATATTCACTGGCTCACCCAGCTTTATATCCATGTTTTAACTTTTTATATTTTTCTTCCAGATTACATATTTAGATTATTATGTTATCATGCAGTGACAGACTTACAAATAATCTCTAAATGCTCCTTTACAATATCACTTGAAGTGTAATTTTTGATGTTTCTTTCCAAATACCAACCATGTAAAAGAACTTCAAAAGTAAAACACATGTCATATTACACAGAGATCCTAGCCTTAGAGGGTAATTGTGAACTACATCAACCATCTCCCACAGCAATTTATAATGACTCCCTCACAGGTTCATACCTTTTCACCCGTCTGGCAAAACAAACATAACCATGAGAGTAACAAACCGAGAACTTATGCAAAAATCACAGAATGTTTTCAACAACAGAACTCTTAGTCATTCATAAACACTTAGAGATCTGTTTGACTTTGAGGATAAGAAATATTGTGGTGATTAGGTACCCAACTCAATATTCTATTATTTGAGTGTATCCAAATAAAGTGCAGACAAAATCAAGATATTATCTTTTGAATTTGGAATAGCTTGATTTGTAAAGTACACACCATAGCCAAAGAAATAGTCTATCTAGCCCAACAAAGGGAAGTCTTTGTGAAGACTAGAAAACAATAAAAGGGGCTAAGATGGGTTTGAAACCCAAAAATGCGAGGTGATCCTAAAGCCTGGTTCCGCAACCCTTGGGGCAAATGCCACTAGATAATAGTCTTACATATCAACTGTATAACCCACCAAATTCCTTCACTAAGTGATCCTCCAAATCAAATATGAGAAGCGGATCTCCTTAGAAGTACTAAGGAAGAAATCTGACAAGCCCCAGATCCACAACCCTTTAGAGCAATGGTTCTATTCTGTAGCCTTCTCGATATCTTTTACAAGAATAACTCCAAACCCTTGTTCCACAATGACAATCCCACCAAGAAAATCCCAAGATAAAAAAAACCTTGAAAAACAGAAAAAAGACCACGCAGTACAAGTGCTGTTCCAAATTCTGGCAGAAACAAAGTGAATGATAGAGTGTCATGCCTTACAAGAACACCGATCTAAATTCTGGCAGGAAAAAAGAGAATGATAAGGTGTCATGCCTTACAAGAACACCGATCTGCAAAAGTAATCAATCAAATTCGCTGTAAAAACCAAAAAAGATGAAAATGAAGAGGGTGCTCATGGGAAGAATGTTCAAAAAGCACTAAAATAACACTGCTGCTCTGGAACAGGGCTAAAAAGCCTTGGTTTCAAACCTGATATAGCCCTATAAACTTTTGTTATAAATTTAAAATTATTTTTAATTTTTAAATTTCAATAAAAAAATTTATTTGAAAATTAAATTTTTAAATTAATTTTAATATAGTTTTTTAATTGAAAGAACCGAAGAACCCTGTTGAAAACCCCGAGAAACCCACGTTGAAGAACCCGAAAGAACCCGTCCTGAAGAACCCGAAGAACCCGAAGAACCCGTTCTGAAGAAACCCGAAGACCCCAAGAACCAAGACCCGAAGAACCCAAAGAACCCAAGAACCCGTCAAAGGAAAAGAACCCGAATTTTTTTTTTGAAGAACCCGGTTCTTCATAGAAGAACCCGGTTCTTCTGGGTGCGTCTGGGAAGAACCCGTACCCGAATCCGGTACTTGGGTGCAGGAACCCGGGACGGGTACGCGAACCCCACCCCCGGGTGCGGGTACCCGTGCAACACAGATTAATTACGTCCATAAGCATGTCTAATTCAGAATAGGCCTTCCATAATTTTGATTTAATTAAAATAATTATTAGGTGGATGATGAAGATTTATTTTCCATGGAATATGCCAAAATATTTATAATAGTATTCACAGATCAAGGGTTAAGATTTATCTCCAAGTTAGTTGTACTCATTTAATTAATTTAACTCAAATTAATTAATTAAAGAGAATGTCATATCAACACGTGTCATATTGGAAATGTGGTGTTGATAACCCACGGTATTGACCCATGATATTGTAACAAAAACTATATACAAGTTAAGAATTTTCATGGTAAGTGAGGGTTGAATCTTCACAGTTAAGAATATATATATATTATTATATATATTTAATTTTTATAAGTAACATAATAATAACTTAAAATAAAATTTTAATTTAGTTAATATAATTTTTTTTTCTTTTAATCCGCACCATGTTAGTGTTTTATGTTTATTAATGTATTGATGTATGGTTTTACTAGTGCGTGTGTAAGTAGGCATTCTACATGAGTATTCTCATGTATATCATTGTATTTGATGTCTTTGACTGCACTAATATAATGATATATTATATATATATATTATTATTTTTTTTTTTCTTTCTTTTCTTTTAATCCAGGTAATGTCAGATGTTCCATGTTTATAATGTATTGATGCATATGGTTGTACTAGTGTGTGTGTAAGTGAGGCATTCTATGAGTATTCTGATGTTTATCATGTATTGATGTCTATCACTGCACTAGTGTGTGTGTGTGTGTGTGTGTGTATTAATATTACAAAAACATTATTGCACTGAGGCGTTCTACTCATGAGCATTCTACACCAAATATGAAGGGGATGTGTAATTCCTTCTGTACTCAACTTTGTGTTGACACTTGTCATTTTAAAAATAAAGATAAAGTATTTTCTAAATAAATAACAATATCAGATATAATAAAAAGAAAATGAATATACATGTTTGAACATAAACAATCATATTGTCATTGTGCTAGAATTCTTGTACTTCTTAAAAATATTTTAATACAAGAGTTAATAAATTATTTGAATATTCATATTAACTAATTTACTTTAATATCAATTATATCTATATATATAATATATATATATATATATGGAATTTTTAATTTAATTTTGTCCATAATAAAAACATTTTTAATGTCAACAAAAAAATAATTAAGCAAAAATATAATTCATTGCTTCTTTAATAATCATAATAAGAATGAGATGTAGATTCATTTAATTATTAATATAAAAATTAATTCTTAACATTTTAATTAATTTTAAAAATTATAAATAATTTAACGTGAATAATAAATAAAATATCATCTCCATTCCAACATCAATGAGAATGAGGTTCATCTCCATTCCAACATCAAATATCACCTTTTCTAATATATCTAATACATTACATTCCAATATTCCCATAGCAATAAACCATGGTACTTTATTTGATAAAGCATGTGGTTGACTTTAAAATGACAAATCCAGTAAACCAAATCCCTTCCCATGCATGACGTGACACAATATTTCCATGTAGCTTCTACACTGTTAAAGCTAGCATGATTGAGCCTGGTACACCTATTGAATTATTCAATGTAATTCAAAATACTTGAAATCAAATCAATACTTCCAGTTCCTTTCCCCTCCTGATAACCATATAATTGCACACGAACAGTTCCAATCTCATATTTCAAGCATTCCATTCATGAATTTTTCTGCAACAATTGTACGCCAGCAGTTCCCATCCCATAATTCAAGCATTCCATTGGTGAGTTGAGCGGCTGCAAACTTAATTCAAAGTAAATACTGATCATGAGCAGTGGGAGGGATTACTTTGGATATTGTACTTATCCCACCCAGCAGTTCCCATCCCATAATTCAAGCATTCCATTGGTGAGTTGAGCTGCCGCAAACTTAATTCAAAGTGTAATAATTTGGAATACTGATCATGAGCAGTGGGAGGGATTACTTTGGATATTGTACTTCTCCATCCTTTACACAATTCAACACGATCCATAAAACTCCCATCCGTGCTTTTCCAATTCTTATTCGTGTCACGACACTGAACATTCTTAATTAATTTAATGGCAGAGACTCAAGTCTGAGAAAGTACAGTTGTTTGGTACATGTGTGTTTTTTTATATGGAAATGTCGTCAGCACTTTCTTGCCTCCTAATTTATTTTAAATGGATTTGGCAGGGGAGGTCGGTGTCTAAAAAATATATGAGAAGAGACGCATAGCTGTAAAGCGCTCAACTTTGCTGCGAGGCTATGGCGAGAACAGCGAAGCTTGCTCTCTTCATTTTCGTTTTCCTCTCTGCAACACACAACGCCACATCCACAAGAAAGTCGCGGGATCGATTCCCTCTGCTGGCCTTCAGGGATGGATTAGCCAACTCGTCCCGCCGTCTCCTGCATTGGGACGAAACCGATTTTTCTTCCCCCTGTTCATGGACGGGCGTTTCCTGCTATGAAGATGGAATTACAGTGAGGGCATTGAATCTTTCCGCCTACGGCTTGGAGGGTAAATTGGCGCCCGAGTTAGGAGAGCTGAGGGGCATTGTGTCTCTCGACATGAGCTACAACTCGCTCTCAGGACAAATCCCTCCAGAGCTTTCTAACTGCAGCAGATTGCAGACTTTGTTCTTGAACAACAATCATTTCTCGGGTTCGATTTACCCAGAGCTTTTCGGCTTGACGGAGTTGGTGAACCTGGATTTGGGACATAATTTCCTGCGCTCTACAATTCCTTTGCAGATTGGTAAGTTAAAAAAACTTGAGTTTCTCGGTCTATACAATAATTATCTCAGTGGAAGCATACCCATAGAAGCGTTTTCCCTCCCCCAGTTACAAGTCGTCCAATTGAACACAAATAATCTTACTGGCAAAGTCCCTGAATTTGGAGAACCGTGTTCTATAGTCAGTCTATGGCTTCATGAAAATTTACTGTCTGGCAAAATACCCTCGTCCTTAGGGTTTTGTCTTAATCTTACTGATATTTATCTTCTTAGCAATCAGCTGCAAGGCACTATACCTTCAAGCTTAGGGACATTGCCCTATCTCAGAAACCTATTCCTTAATGGAAATAATCTCGTGGGGAGCATCCCTAAAAGCTTAGGCAATCTAAGGAGTTTGATTGTCCTTAGTTTGGACGAAAACCAGTTAGAGGGAAGTATACCTGCAGAGTTAGGTTTCTGTGGCAATATCACCGACCTCACTCTTTCTAAAAACCAGCTCTCTGGCTCCATACCTTCTTCGTTAGGGCTCCTGCAACAACTTAGTTTATTATACATATACGACAACAGGCTTACAGGGATAATTCCCATTGAGCTTGGCAATTGTACTTCTTTGTATGACGTCCAGCTCCATAACAACTTGCTGCATGGTGTAATCCCTCCACAGCTTGGTCGATTGGGGAATCTAAAAAAGCTTCATTTGTTCAATAATAGCTTGGTGGGATTGATTCCCCACGAAATTGGTAACCTAAGCCTTCTTGAGGAGCTTGGCCTGTACAATAATAATCTGAGTGGAAGAATACCTGCTTCGATTGCAAACCTGCAGCATTTGCAGTTCCTGAGTCTTGCAGAAAACTATCTTGTCGGAGAAGTTCCAGCTGAGCTTGGGATGAAGAGCAGGTTGAGAGCGTTGGATTTGACAAGGAATCATTTGAATGGTACAATACCCCTGCATCTCTGTGCAGGAGGAAAGCTGATGGTGTTAGACCTTGGGGGCAACCTTTTCGAAGGAACCTTTCCAGGTGAGGTTGGGCGTTGTCCTTCCTTACGAAGAATGGTTATCAGCAATAATAATTTGAGTGGAACAGTCCCAAACAATCTAACTGTGAACACAGGGATTTTGTATTTGGACATGAAAATGAATAGCTTGGAAGGATCCATACCACCCAATCTTGGTCTTTGGAAAAATATTACATTCTTAGATATGTCATACAACCAGTTCTCAGGAGCCATACCAGCTGAGTTTGGCAAACTCTTGGAGCTCCACGTTTTGATTTTGTCCTCAAACAGACTCACTGGGAATATACCATCTGAGCTTGGGAATTGCTCCAAGATATTCAAGTTGGATCTAAGCAGAAATTCATTTACGGGAAGCATTTCACTGCCTCTTCTCAGTTTGACGAAGTTGCAAGATTTAAATCTTCAAGGAAACAACATTACAGGACAAATACCAGATTCCATCTCTGGCCTTCAAGAGCTAATACAACTGCAGCTCGGTGAAAACAAGCTTGAAGGTCATATTCCCTCAGCTCTGGGAAATTTACGCAGTCTTTCACTAGTGCTGAATATCAGCAATAACCATTTGAGTGGAGGGATACCACCTAACCTGGGTAATTTGAAAGAACTTCAATATCTTGATCTGTCATATAATCAACTTTCAGGTATAATTCCTTCAGAGTTGGATGGCATGCTGTCTTTAAGTTCTGTAAATGTGTCATACAACCAGCTTTCAGGAATGCTTCCAAGTTCCTGGTTGGCTTTTGTGACAGCGTCTCCAAGTTCTTTCCTGGGAAATCCAGGGTTATGTTTAACAGATGAGCTACACCTTTGTAAAAGTGGAGGACAATCTGATCACAGAAACACTTACAGAAGAAACCTCGTAGCTCATATAATAATTGCTATTGCATTTTCTTTGGCTGGACTTTGTTGTTTAGGGTACCTGGTATTCATTTCTCTAGTTCGGCTCCGATGGGCTCGCCAGCAAAACCCTACGATGGAGTTACTGGAAGATTCACAACAAGTTCTCCTGAAGGAAATAATGCAAGCAACAGCAGGTATGAGCGAGAAGTTTGTTATTGGTAAAGGCAAACATGGGATTGTTTACAAAGCAGCAATGCCATCTGGAAGAGTATTTGCTGTGAAGAAGTTGATCTTATCAGAGAAAGGTCTTAGCAACACGAGCCTTAAACTTGAGATTGACACATTGGGCACTATAAGGCACAGGAATTTGGTGAAGATTGTTGGGTTTTGTGCACACAGGGATTGTGGATTGATAGTGTATGAATACATGTGCAATGGAAGCCTTCATGACATCCTGCATCAGGTCGAGCCACCACCTATATTGGATTGGGATATCCGTTACAATATAGCTGTTGGCATTGCTAATGGTTTGGCATATCTCCACCATGACTGTGTGCCCAAGATCATCCATCGAGATATCAAGTCGTGCAACATTCTGTTGGATTCGCAGATGGTGCCACATATTGGAGATTTTGGCTTGGCAAAACTGATACATGAGCCAGAGGACACAAATGTCGGTTCCATGTCATGTGTGGTCGGTACACTTGGTTATATTGCACCAGGTGAGGCATGTGTTAAAATAACGTTAATGAATTTTTGTTATTCTGGGCAATACCTAGTAATAGTTTAAAGATTTCTTAATACACTTGGTCCTTGCATATTCTTCAGGTGAGATGGAAGTGTCAATGAAGTTATAGTTGCCTAATAATTTTTGGGTTTTTCCATTTGAAATTGCAGAGATTGCCTATTCATTACGAGTTACTGAGAAGAGCGATGTTTACAGCTATGGAGTAGTGCTCCTTGAGCTTTTGACTAGAAAGATGGCAGTGGATCCATGCTTTGAAGACGGGGATGACATAGTCAGATGGGTGAAGCAGAGATTAGAAGATTCTGGGAATCCTTATGGTGTCATGGATGAAGTGATGGATTATTGGATGGAAAATGATAGGGATGAGGCAGCGGAAGTGTTGGGATTGGCAGTGAATTGTTGTGAGTCAATGCCTGATGCTAGGCCATCAATGAGAGAAGTGGTTGATCAGCTGGTCAAGGTGAAGAGCAGAAGAAGACATGCAGAAAGAAAGGATAACAGTAAAAGGACATCATTTTCATCTTTACAAGGAGGAGGCCTTAGACCATTATGACGTTCGGTTGAATGAAGGTTTCAACTAGTGTAAGCGTACGCACACTGTTCTTTTATTTTTTGAATGTCCATGTATATATATGCAAGGTTTGCAGTGTTTTACAATGCTATGAAGTCCACTATGTCCTCAATGCATAGATATAAAATTAAAAGTGCAGTTAAATTTCAGTTTTTCTCATACTAAATTAGGAGAAATTACAAATAGAGGTTGTGATTGATAACTTGAGCAATCTTCGTCACCTTCATCTCTGACATGAAAACTTGGAGAAAAAGTTTATGGCACGCAACGGACTTTACCAATCGTCAAATTAAGATACATTCTTCCTATAAAGTTAAGGAGCTACATTTATTTCTAGGAAACATGTTGGAAACTGGCTTGAATGACCTACAATTTCTAGCAGAAGCAGCAATTGTCCTCTCATGGTTTTCATAATACAGGCAGGAACAGAGAAATTGGTTCATTGTACCCTACTTAACATGGCTAGCGGTACGTCATGCCCCAAGATTAGAAACCTAAAACTAAGAGGTGCTTATAGAAGGGATATGGAAGGACATTGCTGATGCAAACATATGGCCATGCAGAGCGTCAAGGCTTCTGCTAATTGTTTCTAATTTGGCTTACATTATTTTCTTTTATTTTAATCATAGCTGAAATTTTGATTTCTTGCAAAGTTTCCAACTTTGTAATTCAGATAACTAGGATTTTGCCTTCCCTTTATTTACCATTTTGTGTTATTCTATCATTTTTATTCCTTTGGATCATATTGTGTTATTCTATCATTTTTATACCTTTCGACCATATTCTGTAACTTCAGAGATTTGAAGCTTCTTGCTATTTTGCAAAGAGTCCCAAGATAATATTTGCCCTTGCCTAGACTTTGAATTTTCTGTGTACTTGACTTGACAGACCTTGCCTAACATCTTATGTCTGCCCAGCCTTCCTAATTCTGTATATTTGTTTCTTGAAATTAAACATGTTTGTTGAGAAATGCAAAGGTTTTGTTAGCATACTCTCTTTCCATCAAGAACTTGTATTCAGTTAGAATTCCATGGCTGTTAAGCATGGGAGAGGACCGTTGGCTGTCTGCTATGTTGGTTCGATATTGTTCTGCCCGTTTTAAAAGATAGGTATCAATCTTTCTAGTGGCTTTTAGAAAAGCTAGAACATTTGGTTATCGGTAGGTTGCTTCTAGAAGTCATTCAAAAGTGCTGCTGCTCTACTGCTTTGTTTGACTCTGGTTTTGCTGTTTCCACTGAAGCAGAGGTTGACTGGCTGGTTCACTGGTTGTCTGTTTTATTCTTCAGGTGAACCTTTCACATGGGTTATTGCATCAATTATAATTTCTCTGTCCACATCGGTTATTGCATCAGTTATAATTTCTCTGTCCGAAAGTTTTATTTTTGCAGATTTTTGTTTTCATCATGTAACTTCTAAGTAACGCACAATCACTCTGAATGAGCCGGACTAAAACTTTGCATTCGTCGTTTTCCTAAAATAGTTGTCAAATTTAGTTCACTCCTTTCGAAATAGAAATTCTCACCGAGAACTGAATGTTGCCTCCAGCAGATGAATGGAAGAGAAAAAAATATTAGAATCGGGTAGAGTAATTATGAGCGTGGCACGAAATCCCACTATAGGGACATGCCACTGTATTATAAAGTATGGTCTAAAAACTGTGCCTGATAATTGTATTAGCTTGGAAGGCGGATGAATGTAAGGGGCCTAAAAACTGTAACTGATCCTTGCATTATCTCTGAATGCATATGAATGGAACATGATTTTTTTTAATAATATGGCTTTAAAAACTGTGCCTGATCATTGTATTATCCTTGAATGCAGATGAATGGAAAAGAGGGAAAAAATAGAATGGCATAATATACATTTGTTGATGAGGGTGGCATTATTTTATTGGATACATCATTTGTAGGAAGCCATAAAATAATGATGGTATGCAATATTGGTAATAAATTATTATAGATTTTATTTTTTTTGGTTAATTTTAAAAAGTCTTTTTTTGGTTGTTTGTGTTATTCCAGGTTTGACTTGTGGCTTGAGAAATCGTGATTGGGTCACACCAGCTCTATGCTGACTGGTAGCATGTCTTCTCCATTAGCATCGCGGCAACAGCCTCGGTGAAGTTTGATCTTTAGGTAGCCTTGTTTACTAGCCCTCTACTCAAGCTTGACTTTAAAAAGTCGATTTTAAAAGCAAAATATCTATATATATTTTATATTGATTTTTTAAAATTAAAATTTAAAAGTTTTAAAAATTCCCTACCCAGGGAATACAGCGATCTGATTGAGTCAAAGCAGTTGGAATTTTCTACTAGTTTGTTTATTTGTGGAATGTTTTGCGAATTCTCGATTTTGAATTTTATTATTCAAACTTTTTAAATTTTATTTATTTAGTTTGCGATTGATTTAAATATTATGATAAGATTTAATTAACTTAAATTTTTACTCAAGTTGCTATTAACTAAGTGTTATAATGTAATAATACAACACATATATCATGTTATTGCAACACTATTTTCATAGCAAATGGATATTCCATGTCATTAAAGAAGTATTAATTTATATTTAAACATTTTCATGACACCTAATTTGATGCATGTATTGGTAGGGTTTTGTTGCAAATGTGAAGATGTAAGTTCTATATGAGCGTGACTGTTTTTAAGACTTTTATATTAATTATGATGCCAAGGTTCAAATATCAAATATCTATTGTAAAAGCATATAACAATTATTTAAAAATATAAGTTACATCTAAATTAGTTCAAACTTTTATAATTAAATTGGTATCATACATATCATACATAAGGAATTAAAAATCTATATAGTTTGGGAGGATATTTACAAGTACCTTTAAAATTATTTCAAATATATATAATTGGTTAACTTGTTTAAGAAATGAGAACTATAAATAGTTAACTAGTCTAAGAAATGAGAAACTTGTATGGAGGAATGATCCAAGATCTTTTACTTATAGATGCATCAAAATTACATGAAACATATTTTATTAACCATGGAACTTAAAAGCATATAAAACAATGCAGAAATAACAAGAGAAACATGAAATCATGACACATAGATTTGATTACGGAGTTCATCCAATTTGGACTATGTTTTTGGGCTTTGCTCAATAGTGGGGAGACCTTTATTCATTAAGTGACATAAAAAGAGAAAAATATAAACAACATTCATTTACAATCTTTATGCCTCCAATCTAGAAGATGGACGAAGAATGGAGAGCTCAGCTTTAGAAACAGAGAGTACCACTGAAATCTTGGCGAAAAATGAAACTTCTGCACCCCTTCGGAACTTCCTTGCTGCTTAAGGCGAGGCCCTGGCTTGCTGCCAGGTCAGGTTACTGCTGTATGCAATGGTTTATGAACTATTATGCCAGTCTCCCCCTTTTTTTGATGCGGACAATCCATTATATAAGTTGGTGGCTAACTCTTCAATCCTTGGGCAGTTTTCAACAAATGACAAGTTAAGCAGACGACAGTTCCTACACCAAGGATCTTGAACCTGAGATAGCATGCAGGTGGCAAACCTTTCATATATGGAAAAACCTTAAGAGCCTCTTAATCGCACATTACTCTTAACTCGACGGTTTTTAATATCGGTGCTTTGAATGACGGACATACTTGACTACAATAAATAGCCTGTGATAAAGGTAGACCCTGTAGGAATTTACATAAGCTTCTCTCATGAACGGTTACCCTACAAATGATCTTCCATGCTCTTTAAATAGAGATCATGGACCAATCAAGTGTTAAGCCACAGATCAAGTGTCGGTAATATTGAGGAGAGAATGAGCTGTCGGATCATTACATACCGTGATATCAGATTGTAAGTTATAAAAGTACATAGTAAAGAAACACATTTTACCTAACTCTACACTAAACCAAGTTATACTTAACTATTTTCTGTGTCGGAATATCCTAACATCCCCCCTTAAGAACAAATTGGGATAGGATTGAAGGATGTACAAATATGACACAATAGGAGAAGGAAGGAGGCATTAGACCCTATCCCCCCTTAGTGACAACTTCCTGAACTCCAACCATAAATCAAAGTTTAGTAAACTTCGCCTTTGTGAGAGCCTTTGTAAAGATGTTTACAACTTGATCATCTATTGAGCAATATTGCACTTCAAGAACATGGTCATGAATGAGCTTTATGATGAAGTGCATGTGCAGTGCAATGTGTTTGCTATGTTGATGTTGGACTGGATCTTTGCATAGTTGAATGGCACTTTGATTATCAAACCAAAGTGTAGTCGGATAGTGCTGTTGAAAGCCAAACTCTGACAGGATTTGACGAAGCCACATGGCTTCCTTACTAGCTTATATGACACCATGATACTCTGCTTCTGTTGAAGAAAACGAAATGGCACTTTGTTTCTTGTAAGCCCATCTAATAGGTCCTGAACCAAGGGTGAACACATAACTTGCAGTGGACTTCTGATCATCAGGGTCACCAATCCAATCAGAATCAGTGAAACCAACCAATAGAGGAGATGCTTCTGCACTGTAATGAATCCCAAATTGAACTGTACCTCGAACATAATGAAGTATTCTTTTAGCTGCTTTCTAATGATTTGCATGTGGGTTTTGCATAAATTGAGCAATAAGGCCAGAAACAAAGGAAAGGTCAGGACGAGTATGGGTCAGATACAAAAATTTTCCTACAAGCTGACGGTATAAGGTAGCATCAATTTCAGGAGAAGTACAAGTGACTGAAAATTTGGCTCCAGACTGAAAGGGAGAAGGGGTTGGCTTACAGTCTTCCATGTGAAAATGGTGTAGAAGATCACATGCATACTTGGTCTGGAAAAGGGAAATACCTTCCTTGGATTGCAAGACTTGAAGACCAAGAAAATAATGCAAATGTCCTAAGTTTGTCATTTCAAACTTCTTTTAAGGCTGGACTTCACATGGTTTATAAGGTTGTGATCACTACCAATAAGGATAAGATCATCAACATAAAGAACAAGAATGATAAGAGACTTACACACTTTCTTGGTGTAGACAGTATTGTCAGAATGACACCTAGAAAATCCAGTTTCTAAAAGCAAGCTATCCATTTTGGCATACCAAGCCCAAAGGGCTTGCTTGAGACCATAAAAGGATTTCTTAAGCCGACATACAAGGCTGGAGTCTGTTTGTATAAAGCTAGTAGGTTGTTCCATATAGATTTCTTCATGTAAGTCCCCATGCAAGAAGGCAAATTTAACATCCATCTAATGGACTTCCCATTTGAAAAGAGGCAGCAAGGGAAAGAACAAGGTGGATAGAGTTCATTTTGGCAATAGGGGAGAAGGTTTCAGTATAGTCAATGCCTTCAACTTGTGAAGAACCCTTAGCAAGAAGACAAGCTTTATGTTTATCAAATTTTCCATTTGGTCCATACATGGTTCTGTAAACCCATTTGCATCTAACGAGTTTTCGTCCCTTTGGAAGGGGAACACAATCCCATGTATCATTTTCCAATAATGAATGATATTCTTCATTCATAGCTACGTCCCAATCTGGATGGCTTGAAGCTTCTGCAAAGGTGTCAGGATCATAATTAGATGAAGCTTGAACCAGTAAAGAAGAGGCTCTATCAAACTGAGAATGTGTACGTCGCTAATTTGTAGGATCACCGATAAGAGAACCTATTGCATCCAGAGTAGCACGGACCCATTTTGGAAGCCGAGGAACTGAAGGAGGATCTTGAGAAGGTGGGGGAGGATTGTTATCCTCGCTGTCATCATCTGAAGAAGAAATATTTTCAAAAGTAGAAGGGATAGAGAGAGGTGGCACATTTGCCGAACTAGGCTCGTAGGCCGATATATTTTCAACAAACTTTACATATCTTCTAATGATAACATTTTTGGAATTAAGTGCAATAAGTTTGTATCTTTTGACATCTTCAGAATATCCAAAAAAAAATACATTTTTCACTCTTAGGTTTTAAATCTTTATGTTTCTCATCTGGAATATGGGTCCATGCTTCATTTCCAAAAACACAAAAGTGACTTACATCTAGTTTGATTGAACTCCATGCTTCTTTTGGAGTGATATTCTTTAAAACTTTAGTAGGAGTGCGATTTATTATGTAATTTGCAGAGTTAATTGCTTTTGCCCAAAAATTAAGACTAAGTCCTTTAGATTGAAGCATACAATTAGCCATTTCCTTTAAGGTGCGATTCTTATTTTCAGCTACACCATTTTGTTGTGGAGTATATGGAACAATATGTTGCATTTGAATTCCATTCTCAGTGCAAAAGTTGATAAATTTGTTGTGAACATATTCTCCGCTATTATCAGATCTTAGCCTAAGAATCTGATGTCCATATTGTTTTTCAACAAAGGCCTTAAAGGCCAAGAACATGTTAAATAATTCACTCTTGAGTTTTAAGAAGTATACCCAAGTGTGTCTGGAGAAATCATCGATGAAAGTGAAGAAATACTTGTACCCAGAGAATGAAACAACTGGAAGTGGACCACATAAATCACTATGCACAAGCTGTAAAGGCACTGAGGCATGCCAAGAGGCACGTTTTTCAAAACTATCTCGATGATGTTTTCCGAGTACACATCCGGAACAAACAACATCTCTGCAAGATACCATTGGAAGACCTGTCACCATATTTTCTTTACATAGATTCTGAAAGGAGCGATAGTTTAAGTGACCAAATCGCTCATGCCAAAGTTTGCTCACTTCATCATTATGAGCAACAAATACCGAGGGAAGATTTGATGAACCAAAGTTGTTAAACTTATACAACCTCGCAGAATTATCAGTAATGCCATTAGCTAAATCTGTCTAGGATTTCTTAGGTCCTTAATTACAACATCATGAGGTGAAAATTCAACAATTTTACCTTCACCTGAATGAGTTATCTGATATACAGCTAGAAGGTTGTAGTATAAGGTTGGAACACATAATACATCATTAAATTGACTATTGTCTATATGAACAGTTTCAGTCCCTACAACACTGAGAGGTCTATCATCACCAACATATATATTTTTGGTGTTACAATCATTTCAAGAAGAAAACATGAGTTTGTTTTTGGCCATGTGATAAGAAGCTCTAGAATCAATGAGCCACTCATGAGAATTGAAAGAAGAAGATACATTTAGTGTATATCCAGACCGAGATGTTTGACAACCACATGCATAAAGTGCTATTCCTGAAGATGAAGTGGAAGTTGAAGTTGAAGAGTGCTCCAAATGGATGTTATGCTTCTTCATTGCTGCTTCTAGGGTTTCCATCTTCTTAAAGCATTTGGATTCTAAGTAGTCATTTCGATTACAAAAGTGGCAATGTCTATCAATGTTTTTCCTTTTGTTTTTATTTGCTTTATCATTTTGTTGAAATGATTTTTCATTTTGAGACTGAAATTGCTTAGGACCCTTGTTTGGTTTATGACCATTTTTTTTAGGATACGACTTCTTAGGATTCTTTGAATTTGGTTGTTGCTGGGCGGCTAAGGCTTTTTTAGAAAAGTTTCCAAGATTAAGAAGACCAAGGTGTAAGAGTTTTTCTTGTTCTCTTATTAAAGAATCACAAAAGGCATCAAAGGAAGGAGACTTGTAGTCTTGTTGTTGAGAAATTAAAGCTTCTTTTATAGAATGGAAGGTGGAAACAAACAAAGAGTAGGCGGGTCCTAACTTAGTAAGAATGGAATAGATAAGGTTACTATCTTCTTTCTTAACCTTAACACATTCCAAGAGAAGTCTAAGAGTTTTGAACTTGGACAAAAAATCTTCAATGGAAGAAAAATTATTGGGGTCCAGTGTAAGCAACTCATTTTCAAGTTGATGGGCTCTAAGTTCATTTTTAATTCCAAAAACTTTAGTGATATGTTTCATTGCTTCATTAGGAGTATCAAGTTCTGCGATATGGAATCTAAGGTGTGGAGAAATAGACATCCCTATCAACGCACGTGTTTGATCTTGCCTATTTTCCCATTTGGCTGCTTTATCTTCATCTTTCGGTTTGGTTTTTTGGCGTGAGGCTATTCTATAAAGACTTCTACTTTTAAGTAAATCCACAATGTAGGACCACCATTGTAAGTAGTTGGCGTTGTCAAGAATAATTTGGCGTGAACTTTCCATTTTAACAGAAACTGAAGCTATAGATGCTGAAACTAAGTGTTTTAATGGAAAGATCTCAAAAAAGTACGCTAAAAAAAAAAAAAAAGTCTTTGAAAACGGCTTCCGGATGAAGAAGTTATGGCTTTTTGAAGAAAAGTTGTTGAAGATGTCGACGAAGTGCGGGAATGTGTGGAAATGAATAATAATATTATATTTAAAAAAAAATTCGCCCCCTTTCCAAACTTAATCTAATAAGCTCATTTAAAAAAAAAAAATTATATGATTCACTTTTATAAATAAGTGAAAGTCACTTTTACAAAGGTACTTTATGAGTTACCCACTAAATTGTAACTTATATAAAAGATAAAGAGACTTTAGAATTATAAGTGACTCACTTTTTATGATGGGTGAAAACATTTTTACATAAAGTAACTTTAAAACATACGTTATATGTGCTTTTTGAAAAAGTAACTCAACAAAAAAAAGACTTGAACTCAAGACTTCTATTATCATAAAGTAACTTTGGACCAAGTGAGCTAGTTTAAAAAGTTAATGATTTTTGGAAAAGAGGAAGGAGTTCTTTTTTTTTTAGTCATCGAAGCTTTGGGGTGCGTGCTTATTTGAGAAAGCTCTTTTTTGCCTACAAAATGGACATAAAAAAAAAAAAAAAACAAACCTTACAGTTTAAAGTTAGCTTTACCCGGAAACTAACAATTTTCCTCAATGTTTCTGATTTTTCGAGATCACATTAAGGCTTGACGGAAAAGAGCATATGCATGAGAAAAAGAAACTTTCTTTCTGTTTCTGATTTGCCAAGATCACATAGAGTCGCGGGGCAAAAAGCATACACATAAATGAAAGATGTAGATCTGGTAATAAAAAAAAGACAAATAAACCGAAATAAATAGAGAGAAAATAACTAGAAACTGCAAATAAACACTGTATACCTTCAGATCTTAAAAATGACATAGCTAGGGCTACTAGAAACTTTTTCGTGTGAAACGAAAGGGGTTTCTCACTGGAACAGATTCTTCTAACACAAAAGAGTAGTCCTCTTGGCCCGAAAGTAGTCAAAAGATCTAGGAAACGACAGTCGGATGCAGTTCTACTGGCTTCAGATTTGGATCACCAACGGATGTGGCCTTTAACTTGATTTTGATACCATGTAGGAATTTACATAAGCTTCTCTCATGAACGGTTATCTTACAAATGAAATTCCATGCTTTTTAAATAGAGATCATGGACCAATCGGGTGTTAAGCCACGGATCAAGTGTCGGTAATACCGAGGAGAGAATGAACCGTCAGATCACTACATATCATGACCGTCGGATTGTAAGTTACAAAAATACATACTAAAGAAACACACTTTACCTAACTCTACACTAGACCAACTTATAATTAACTATTTCCTAATGTGTCGGAATATCCTAATAGACCCGACGGCTATTAAACCACAATATATAACGTATCGGGTCCGAAACAACTTTGCATATCACAAATCAGCGGAACTGGGTGATTCTTCATATGACCGCTGCCCTTTACGATCTGCGATAATGATATCGCAAATTGCAACTTGACTCTGCGATTGCGATATATCGGATCACACTCTGGCTTTCTCCGGGCTAATTCTTTACCGCCGACTACCTCCGATTTGCGATTGCGATATCGTAAATCGCAACCTAGTAGTACTGGGGGCCATTTTCCTTAACTACGAACCTCTTACTTTTGCAATATGCGATATGCAGGGCCAATGGCGGTCCGCCACTTGGCGTTTTCCCATTCCCTGAGAGTTCTTCCATGTCATCTTCTCTTGCCACATGTCCAAGTCAAACGTGAACTTTGACTTGCTCTAACTTCTTCATATGAGCTCAGATTCGAGCGCCATTCGCATCATTGGAATCAGGCTGACGAGCACTTCGATCCGATGTTAAGTTTATTCAGATTCTGCCACTTTGAGTTTTGAGCTTTCTTATCATGCCACTGGTACTTTTTAAAGATCCACCTGGACCAATCCTCCCCACTAAGAGCTTCTCGACCACAAAAATCCCTTTTAGTCAATTGGCAAGTGAGGAAATTGCTCCCTCACTTTTTTCTTTCTCCATCCACCGAGCTTTACTCAGATGCATTCCTTTGAAGCCCACATGAATATACTCCACCAAAAGCACTAACACATCCAGCACACTGCCTGTTTCCTTGCCAAACCACACTTTCAACCACCTGCGTGCAAAACTGGTACATACTTTTCAATCATATACAAGCCATACATGACTCAAACAACCTCTCACTTGCCAAGAGTTTACATCACACACTCTTTGGTCAAGGATTACATAATAAAAGCCAACACTACTCATAATCCCGTAGCTGTGACCTTCTCATCTTCCTCTGATTCAGACTCGTGATCTTGTTGCATGGTGGCAGTTGTCTTATGCCTCTCCTTTCTTTCATTCCTCTTAGGTTTCATCTCAGGGTGTAGATTCCAGTAGTTCTCTTCATCGTGTCTCTCTTTCTCACAATGTGTACAAGAGGGCTTTGCCCCTCTGCTCTTGGTTGTTGCGACTCTTCTTGGGTGGTCATTTTGTTCAAGCGCTCCCCTTCTTTCAAGATGCATGGCCTTCACATTAGCCTCATCGATAGTAGCAGGCCCAAACAATAATAATGAATGCCTTACGTAACTATGTAAAGAACTGATATACTTAGTTACAATCTTTGGTGAATCTAATGGAATGCTCAAATTCAATGCTTGTTTTTTAAATTATTCGGTGAAGTTTTACACATTTTGACCCTTGCCTTGCTTTAGGTGTTGTCATTCCATTAATGCTTTTTGTTTATATCCCAAAGGGTAAAACTGGTTCTTTAATGAAAAAACAAAATTTGACCATGAGGAGAGAAGGTCACCCACATTTTCTCTACCTTTCAATTTTCTCTCCCACCAAATGAGAGTGGTGCCACTTAGTCGAAGGGATGCTAATTGGATCTTTACCATGTCTTCCTTGATCTGTTGAATCTGGCAGTAGACCTCAATCTGCCTAATCCAATTTTTGAGCTTTTTTGCATTACATTCTCCAGCGTACGTAGGCAAGTCAAACTTTACATCTAGTTTTAAGTAATAGTTTCTTAGATGTATGTCTATGATGTCTGCGGGAATGATGAGAAGAAGAAGTGGAATTGTCACTGGAAGATGGAGAGGGAGGGGGATCTTCTCCACCATCTCTATGATGCGCCGATCCGCGATCATCTGCATCTTTCTTCTCATGTCCAAGTTCCTTCTGATACTCTGAAAACAACTAATCCACTTTCTTTGCCATATTGTAGAATACTTTGCGGAAATTTTGTTCCTCTTCCCAACAAGCTTCTTCATTTTCCATGTTTCTTATTTGTTGTGCACGTCCTGCTTCAGAATCAAAGGACTCAAGTTTTGCTTCGCCTTTCCACAACTTGTTTTGGGTTAACATATACTCATGAAATTCACATCGACAAAGACCTGCTCCGATACCAAACTGATCCAAGATATTTTACTTATAGATGCATTAGAATTACATGAAACAGATTTTATTAACCATGAGACTTAAAATCACATAAAAAAATGCGGAAATAACAAGAGAAGCATGAAATCATGACACAGATATTTGATTACGGAGTTCATCCAATTTGGACTACATTTCCAGGCCCTGCTCAATATTGGGGAGGCCTTCATTCATTAAGTGGCATAAAAAGAGATAAAAGTACAAGCAATATTCATTTACAATCCTTATACCTACAAGCTGGAAGATGGACGAAGAATGTAGAGCCCAACTTCAGAAATAGACAGTACCATTGAAAAACTGGCACAAAATCATGCAGAATTGCCTATCTGAACACCCAATTCGGAGAAATGAAGCTTCTACACCCCCTCGGAACCTCCTTGTTGTTCAAGGCGAGGTCTCGACCCACTGCTAGGTCAGGTTACTGCTGTACGCAATGGTCTTTGAAAAATTATGCCAGTCTCCCCCTTCCTTCGATGCAGACAGTCCATTATATACGCTGGTGGCCAACTCCTCAATCCCCAGACAATTCTTAACAAATGACAAGTTTAGTAGGCGACAGTTCCTACACCAAGGATCTTGGACCTGGGATAACATGCAGGTGACAAACCTTTCATATATGGAAACAACTCTAGAACCTCTTAACCACACATTACCCTTAACCTGACCACTTTTAATATCGGTGCTTTGAATCAGCGGGCATACCTGACCTTTGCAACAAGCAGTCTACGATAAAGGTGGACTCGACAATTGTTAAACCACATTATATAACATAATGGGTTCGAAAGAACTTCACATATTGCAAATCGGCAGAACTGGGGGTGATTCTTCATATGACTGCTTCCCTTTGCGATCTGCGATTGCGATATTGCAAATCGCACCTTGACTCTATGATTGCAATATATTGCATCACACTCTAGCTTTCTCAGGGGGGCGATTCTTTACCACCGACCGCCTCCGATTTGCGATTGCGATATCACAAATCGCAACCCGGTAGTGCTGGGGTCCGTTTTCCTTAACTACAAACCTCTTACTTTTGCGATCTGCAATATGTAGGGCTAATGGCGGCCTGCCACTTGGTGCTTCCCCATTTGCTGAGAGTTCTGCCATGTCATTTTCTCCTGCGACTTGTCCAAGTCAAACATGAATTTTGACTTGCTCTAACTTCTTCATATGAGCTCGGATTCGAGTGTCGTTCACATCATTGGAATCAGGATGATGAGCACTTCAATTCAATGCTAAGTTTATCCAAATACTTTTTAAAGATCCTTACTACCATGCCACTGATACTTTTTAAAGATCCACTTGGATCAATCCTCCCCACTAAGGTCTTTTGGACCGCCAATAGCCCTTTCAGTTAATTGGCAAGTGAGGAAATTTCTCCCTCACCTTTTTATTTCTCCATCCACCGAGCTTTACTCAGATGAATTTCTTTGAAGCCCACATGAATTTAATCCACTAAAATCATTAACACATCCAACAGAATACCTGTGTCCTTGCCGAATTGGTACATCCTTTGCAATCATAGATAAACCATACATGACTCAAACAACCCCACTTGCCAAGAGTTTATAGCACACACTCTTTGGTCAAGGATTACAGAATAAAAACCAATACCTCACTCCTCATAAGGAGAGGCCAGAAACATCATTGTTTCATTTTTAAGCGACAAGAAACACATCATCACTTTTACAATTATTCGCAACACATGACTTAGAAACGGTGGCCATAACACGATTCTACATCTAAAAAAACCATATATGACTATAAAGAAGACCACCATGAATTTGGTGGATTTGTTTGTTGAAAATTTTCACTCGTTGGTTTCATTATCCATGCTTTCTTGACATGGAGCATACAACACGTGGCTCCCTAGTGTCTCACCTCGTTGCAGTGACTACAACGATTCTTTCTCCTCCAAACTTTCCGGGTCGTCTTAGAGTGCTTTCTCCTGGTGTTCCGTTGATAAGTTTTCATGGATCCCTCACTATCATTGGAATGTGAGCAAGTGATCTCATCATCCATCGTTGGTTGGTCACTAGCTTTTTTGGAGCATTCCCCAACCTCCTTCTTGATATACCCAAGTCCTGCATGAAAAGGCAATTCCTCTACTTTGATGCGGTTTATGATGCCTTGGCCATTAATGCTGAGTTCCTTCCCCATATACCCCATTCTCCTTAAGAATTTGGAGCTGATACCTGTAGTATGTTTTTCAAAAGAAACGAAATCATCATCAGGAAAGGTACATGAAATCGAAGAATCACTTTTTACCTCAAGGTGTTTATGTTGTAGATTTTCCAAGGCTTCGTCCTTGGCTTGCAACCTTTGTTTCTCCTTTTCTGCTTCATGTAGGAGTATCCTTAGCTTAGCATTCTCTACTTGAATTCTTTGGTTAATCTCCTCAAGTTCCTGGAGCCATACCGCGTTGGGTGTCCTTTTCATCTTTGATACAATATCTATTGAAACTTTTGTTTCATTGCTTGAATCAAAATGCAAATCGACAGGTCCATCTGCTGTGATCCCAAGAGCTGCAATCTTCCTTTCGTCACTGGAATCTGACCCCTGGTCAATTGGTCTACCTTGTGGAAATCCCGCAGCTGTGACCTTCTCATCTTCATCTGATTTAGACTCGTGATCTTGTTGCATGGTGGTAGTTGTCTTTTGCCTCTCCTTTTTGTCATTCCTCTTAGGTCTCAGCTCAGGGAGTAGTTTCAAATAGTTCTCTTCATCGTGTCCTTCTTTCTCACAATGTGTACAAGACGGATTTCCCCCTCTTATCTTGGTGGTTGCGCCTCTTCTTGGGTAGTGATTTTGTTCAATTGTCCTCCTGTTTTCAAGTTGCATGGCCTTCACACTGGCCTTATCGATAGTAGCAGGCTCAAACAATAATAATGAATGCCTTATGTAACTATGTCAAGAACCAATATACTTAGTTACAATCTCTGGTGAATCTAATGGAATTCTCAAATTCAATAATTGTTTTCTAAATTCTTCGGTGAAGTTTTTCACATTTTGACCCTTGCCTTGCCTTAGGTGTTTCCATTCCATTAATGCTTTTTTTTAATATCTCAAAGGGTAAAACTGGTTCTTCAATGCATAAACAAAATTTGACCATGAGGAGAGAAGGTTACCCACATTTTATTTGCCTTGCAATCTGCTCTCCCACCAAACAAGAGCGGTGCCACTTAGTCAAAGGGATGCCAACTAGATATTTTCCTCGTCTTCCTTGATTTGTTGAATTTGACAGTAGACCTCAATCTTCCTAATCCAACTGTTGAGCTTTTCTGCATTACATTCTCCAGCATACATAGGCAAGTCAAAATCTACATATAGTTTTAAGTAACGGTTTCTTAGATGTATGTCTATGATGTCTGCGAGAATGATGAGAAGAAGCAACAGAACTATCACTAGAAGATGGAGAGGGAGGGGGATCTTCTACACCATCTCTATGATGTGCTGATCCACAATCATTTGCATCTTTCTTATCGTGCCCAAGTGCCTTCTCATACTCTGAAAACAACTTATCCACTCTCTCTTCCATATTGTAGTATACCTTGCAGAAATTCTTTTCCTCTTGCCAATGAGCTTCTTCATTTGCCATGTTTTTTGTTCGTTGTGCACGTACTTCTTTGGGATCAAAGGACTCATGCTTTCCTTCGCCTTTTCTGCAGCTTGTTCTAGGTTAGCATATACTCATGTAATTCGCATCGACAAAGACCTACTCCAATACTAAATTGATCCAAGATGTTTTACTTACAGATACATCAAAATTACACGAAACAAATCTTATTAACCATGGAACTTAAAAGCACATAAAACAATGCAAAAATAACAAGAGAAGCATGAAATCATGACATAGAGATTTGATTACGGAGTTCATTCAATGTGGAATACGTCTCCAAGCCCTGCTCAATAGTGGGAAGGCCTTCATTCATTAAGTGGCATAAGAAGAGATAAAAGTACAAGCAACATTAATTTAAAATCCTTATACCTCCAAGCTAGAAGATGGATGAAGAATGGAGAGTCCATCTTCAGAAACAGACAGTAACACTGAAATTCTGGTGAAAAATCATGCAAAAATCGCCTATCCGAACACCCAATTTGGAGAAATGAAGCTTTTGCACCCCCTCGGAACCTCCCTACTGCTCAAGGCGAGGTCCCGACGTGCTGCCAGGTCAGGCTACTTATGTAGGTGTTGGTCTTTGAACTATTATGCCAGTCTCCCCCATTTATGATGCGGACAATACATTATATAAGCTCGTGGTTAACTCCTCAATCCTTGAGCAGTTCTTAACAAACGACAAGTTTAACAGATGACGATTCCTACACCAATGTTCTTGGACCTGGGATAACATCTAGGTGACAAACCTTTCATATATGGAAAAACCTCCAGAACCTCTTAACTGCACATTACCCTTAACACGATGACTTTTAATATCGACGCTTTGAATTGGCGGGCATACTTGACCTTTACAACAAGCGACCTTCGATAAAGGCAAACCCGGCTGCTATTAAACAACAATATATAACATATCGGGTCTGAAAGAACTTTGCATATCGCAAATTGGCGAAACTGGGGGTGATTCTTCATACGATCGCTTCCATTTGCGATCTACGATTGCAATATATCGCATCGCACTCTGGCTTTCTCTGGGGCCGATTATTTACTGCCCACTGCTTTTGATCTGCGATTGCGATATCACAAATCGCAACCTAATAGTGGTGGGGTTGTTTTCCTTAACTGCGGTGTTGGCACAAAAGTGACATCAGGGAGAAACCCTGGGTTCGAGCGCAAAGAGCCAACATTGGTTCATTGTAGTCTAGGACAACACCGACATTTTCATCTTAACCTAAGGGATAAGGAGTATCACCCGAGGTGTGCCACGACCGGAAGTAAGAATGGTTCAGGATAGGGTCAGTGATACCTTAAACATTATTGTATAGGTGGCCCTGTGCATATACTTAGACTAACAATATATCAACATGAAGATCAATCTACCATGAACATATACTCGCAATGCATTCAAATTTTTAGTGGGTCCTGATAAATAATCAAATACACACATCATACAAAGGAACCTGTCTGAATCTTAATTCATATTAATTCAACAGGATAACATTACATTGTACATTGGCCTCAGCCACAAACAATTGCATGAAATACCTGGTTACATGACCTGATTTGCTGCAACAGTCTTCGCCCTGCTTCTCAGCTATTGCTCTGGTCTTCAGGTCGGATGCTCTGAGAGCTCGAATCCTCCTCGCCACTCATATGTGACCAAAACTCTTCAACTAACCAATCAAACCAGCAACCAACCCCTTTCTCCTTCAGCCCCCTCCTTTTGTATGCACTTCTGCCTCTTGCACTACCAGTTTTTACTCAAATTTTTCTTTCCTTAGCTGCCTCTCATTCGCCTTGTCTGCTCGGCTGCCCCTACTTTTTGCTGACACCTTGTTGTGACCATCCCACAATTACCTGTTCCTGTTTTCCTCCCCAGTTGTCTTCTCAGCAACCTGACCATTGTTTCCGCCATATGTTTCCTCTTCTTCGTATCTCCAAAATCTTTCAAAATCGAAACAAAGGCCCCAACAGGCCCAAACCATAGTTCTTTGACTCGTCCCTGAGTTAATTTATTTTGAGCACTGCAATTCCTATTGGTGTCTCTATAGATACTCTTGTTGGTGGTTGTGTTGGTTTTGCTGGCTAATGAGCTATAGCTCTTGTTGTATCCTCTGTCATTTGCTGGGTGGTTTCTTCCCCCTACTGTCCTTCTTTCCCAAACGAAGTCCCCAGCTCAGGAACGGTGGTGGTGGTTCTTTGCCTAAATTCATTGTATTTGTGGAGGGAAACTTCCCATGCGATGATGATCGAGTTATCCTGTTGGGTAAAGTATTCCGCTGTGTTGGACGTTAGTTCGCTTGGCCTTTGACTCTGCAGGTAGTCCCACTGTTCTTCACTGTTGTTGCAGACTTCCTTCAGAGCCAGAACCTGTAGTTAGACCGGTGGACACAGGTCTCTGATTAGCATTTTGGTTTTCACTGATTCCTTTTTGATATGATCAAATTGTGCTTCAATGGTGACGCTCTGCTCATCGATCTTCTTGATTTGGTTGGAGTCTATGCATTCTCTGTTGTTGGCAAACAATATTTGTAGCTGTTCTCTCATAGGATATACTCATTGATTCTTTAGCACGAGGCTTCCCGGCGAGTTGTGAACTCTATCCATGAGCGCGTACCCATCTGCTAGTTCTTCAGCGAGCGCTTGTTTCTTGGATGCCACTTCATTGATATTTCCATCTACCATTCTATCATATATTTCTATCAGGTATGGCAACGTTGTTCTCCCTATTTTTAGTTTTTTCTTCATATCAACGTTTGTTGCCACAATTTTTGAACATGCTGCTTGAATGTGATCGTAGAAACCCACCAGTGTGCTGGTTGTATTGTCCTTTGGAGCTTCTGAGTTGACATCTGTGATTGTCCGCATAGTGATAAAAATTTGTTTGTCACCTAATCGACCTGTGCATGCAAATCAATATTTTCTTGTCGTAGGTGATCTCTTTCCTCTGTAACTTTCAGTAGCTACTACTTTTGCTGCTTGTGTTCCCGGACCAAGTCATAGTGTATTCTTTCATCTCTTTGCACAACTTGCTGGATGAATGTAAACAACTGTTCCAATGACCAGTGTTGTAGGGTGTCAGGCTGCAATGGATTTATCAGAATGGGAGGTGGGAGAATGAATTGGATGTGATTGTGGGGTGAATTGGGGAGTGAAGGGAATGATATTAAGCTTGCGGACCACCGGGAAATTTATAGGGAATAACGGCTAGTACTGTTCATTCCCCCTAACTGCAGAAGGGTTGCGATTGGTTCTTTCCCTGGAGTGGGTCCGACCCAAAAAGTAACAATACTAGCGAGGATGGTTGGGCGCCACTACCAGGGATGGTCCCCCTAGGCTGCTTTGTCGAATCTACCTCCATGTATTCAGTCACTAGTCTTGTGCAGAGAGGATGGTTTCCGATAGGGTTGCAGAGGTGGAGGCCGTGTGGGGAGAAGGTTCCCACGATCAAGGTGGAATGGTATATGGATTTGGGGGAATTTCTTTAATAATCAGAGATTCTGATATTGATTTCCCGACCTCATAAGTAAGGTTGACAATGTGAATCACTGGGGTAGTCTTGGGCTTCTTAGCTGTCGGGTCATTCACTATTCTTTTCTTTTTTGGTTTCAGAACTATTGGCTGTGATTGGGTTTCAATACCAACAATAGGAATTTCCATGGCTAGCAGAGTTATAATTATTGGCATAAACATAGTAGAACCTTGAAAATGCATGGACTAGTTAGCCTCACCTGAATGTTCATCAAAGCTTGCGATTGTCAACCTTATTGCAAACATTTGTTATTCCATTTGTAGCACCAGTGGGTGTATCTCTTCCTCAATAGATCTCTTTTTGGTGCTCTCTCCCAATTCTCCTGCGTGTGACTATGGCTTTAGTCTGCCAAACAAATATCAGTAATTTCCTTTGGTGATCTCACATGCAACCCTCGACTATGACCCAATCTCGCTATGGAGTGCTGCTTTAGTTAAAAAAAAATTCTGTGGCTTCATCTTGAAGGTGTTAGGGTGGACACATCTGGGTCTAAGATACGTGTGCCCAAGTGAGAATCCAAACCAGATTTCCTCTGAAAATTCATCCATAAGTGGTTTGGGTATTCTCTCTGTCGACCTAACTGTATCCAACATCAGCACATACCATTCGGTGAAAACTACCTCATTAATTTCCTTGCTGCTTGAGTCTTCTGAAACTCTCCATGGCTCATACCTTAGCGCTAACATCTGCCCTTCAGTAATCTGCATCATCTCCCTCCCTCTTGGTGGCCACCTCTTTCACATTGCCAAAGTCATGAATATGTATCTAAACAAGAAATTGGTACTCCTCTTGTATATATCTTCATAGGCCTTGAAGAGCTCATTTAGAACGAAAACATACCAGTTAAGCACTTCTTCATTACAGCAGTGCTCCGCAGTCGAGATTGCATCCAGAGTGCACTCATTTTTTGCGAAGTGTCTCATTTTTTTTCCTGCTATGATGTAGTAGGCAAAGCTTATCTCAATTTTGCTAATAAGGTCAATCTTGGTTGTTGAAAATGCAACAAGATGATGGAGCTTAGTGAAAAGAAGTCGTCTTCACTAAGTGTGCTCGGAGGCTATTTTTGGCGCAAAGTCTATTTTTAGACATATGGATCATGGTCTATGAGTTGCAGGATGCTATTTGTGTATGATTGGTCATGTTGGTAAAAATAGATGGACTTCTATTTTTAGACATATGGGCGGAGTCTATTTTAGACTGCCAGTCTAAAAATAGAACAGTCGAATATTATTAGCTCTTAATAATATTTGGACTATAAACATTATCTTATCCTCTTGCAGCACTTCAGTTCGAGCTACAGATGTGGCACATGAAGCTGCCAGAAGGAAATACGTGTTTCTTATGGGTTACTTGAGCTATTGCATGGAGGACTTCAGTTAGAACTTTAGTGATTGAGTTCTGTGGAGTTGAATGAGGAGTTGATGGAATTGTGTTCAGTTTGACTTAGTTGAACTAGTTGTATTT
>APFE030017727.1:161586-215508 GCA_000404065.3 Pinus taeda
TGATGAGTGGTGTGAATTAATTATTAATTAATTCACTAATTATTAACTCATAAATCAACTGAGGAATACATCAGTTAATTCAGTGCATGGACAGTTCAGTGGAGACAAGTGTTAGAGGTGAGTGAAAGGGCAAGACAGCTGTCAGTTGTGACTATAGTTGTGCATGAGATTTGGATAATCAATGGATTGAGTATTGCCAATGAGGATTGCGTGGTATATCCAAGGGAAATGCAAATTTGGATAATTTATTCTCATCTATTCTCATGCAGGATTGTGCAGTGGAGGTAGGCAAGCAGCGGAGGAGATTTGAACCTGTGATTGATTCAGATCTGAGCTAGTTTGTGTGTAACAGGTGGAGATAATACTGAGTACTTGTGAGGAGTATTGTACTATATATTGTTACATGTTCTCAAATCAATATAATATACAGATAGTTGGGTGTTTTCAGCTGTATGCTTTCCCCGTGATATACTGTGTTGATATGTGTGATTGATGCTTCAATGTGCGCATGCGATTGTTTCTTAATATTGCAAAATTGATGATCAAAGTAGATGAGGTTATGTATTATGCATGATTCCACAAATAGTGTATAATCAGGATAATATCTGTGAATATGTGTCATATTATTCAAAATTTCTACACTTGGCTCCCCTGCCCCCGCGCTTTGTTCCATATTTTCCATAATAATCATGTTATCCCTGCTTCTTTGCTCTTTTCGTTTTTCTTGGAACACTGTATTCATTGCATTTCCTCGCGCTAAAAGCCATGTGAGGCGATATATATATTCTACATGAATTGGATACTCCTTGTCAAGCCACATGGATTCCCCATGCATTTTGCTGGCTACTTGCTTCGTGCACTACATTTCAGCTAATGGTGTGATGAAGACAGTCAAACTTCTCAAATTAGCTTGCATAGATATCTATAGCCTTCTCAAATCTTCTTTGACTCTGGCTATTCTCGTACCATATTCCTTTTGAATTTCCTCTATATACACCTCCCTCTTCAACGTTGGAAATTGGAAATAATCTGTAAGATCATTGTCAATCAAGGTAGATTTTTCATATTTGCCGTATGGATTTTCCAACAGGACAATTTTCTCATCGAGTTTGTCCTCTAGGGCTGAAAGAATTCCTTTTGCCATTTCTCTTCATCTTTGATAGAAAATCATTACTGGAGGCTTCGAACTTCTGTAATTCTACTGTTGCTATTCTTCAGAGCGAGTTTGGACTTTTTTGCTGTCCGCACTCGAAATTCTGTGGCTTCCTGCTTTGTCATGCAAACTAAGCAACCGGACTTGACAAGACATTTTCTAACTAGACTTGGAAACAAATTACTACAACAACTTTCCCCATTTATTCTGACCGTGCTTTTCCGCCGTCAGCTGACATGGACCTGACATCTATGACGTATAATGGGGAAGGACAGAGTGGGCTGCATGGTTAATAAATTTTCCGTAATAGAGGGTATTTATTAGCTAAAATTGTTCCTAACAGGAAAATATTTTACAGCTTCCATTTGACAGTTCCATTATTAGTTACTTTTATGGAAATGGCTACTCATACGGCGGAAAGGATTGACAAATCATAAGACTATTAAGACTTAAAAATTGTCTACCTACGTGTCACTATTAAGATTGATAAGGACGTCTATCTATTCCCCCCCGACCACAAATGGGTTGTGGTATCATGACATTTTTGTCGCAACCTTATTGACGCCTTTGCTTATTCTTACTACAATACTACAAAAGATATGAACTTCAAATGAACATTGTAATGACTTGACTAAGTTTTATTAACTACTACGTACTTGCAGGCTCGTTTTCGATACCCCCTTAACTTGATCGTCTGGCTTTTCGCATGTGGAAGGGCTTAAGGCATGCGCCGCTAACCCATCCATGTAGCATTTCACCGTCCAGTTGTGCTAGCCTTACCGCTCTTGAATATTTGATTTCCGCAACTATAAACAGGGCCAACTAGTGCATCTGCAATTTGCCTTGGAACTTTTGGAACTTGTTGTCATATGACAATGCATGATCTTCGACTTGTAATATTTTCTTTCTAATATGCCTGTCATGCCAAGATTTTTGCCTTCTTTGGTCTACTGACTAGTGAAATTCGACTAAGAATATGGATTCATCAAGTTCCATCAATTGATTTAATCTTTCTCTTAATGCTGCATCATTTGTCATTTTTGTTGCTTGAGAAATAAACATGTTGGGGACTATGAACTCTGTTGGGACTACTGCTTCTTTTCCATATACCAGCTGAAATGGTGTTTGTTTATGAAGTCTTTTCACTGTTGTTCTGTATGCCCATAAAGTTGTTGGCACGCATTCATCCTAGTTTTCCGTGTTGGTTGATACAATTTTCATGAGACCTTTCTCCATAATTTTATTGAATGCCTCCACAGTCCCGTTGGCATGTGGGCGATATGGGATACTTTTATGATGCTGAATCATAAATTTTTTGGGAAGAGAATCAACAATTTCATTAATGAAATGTGTTCCTTGATCGCTTATCAGGATTTTTGAACATCCAAATCTTGATATTATGTTTTCAAAAATGATTCTTGTGGCAGTGTCAGTTGTACAGTCCTTGACTGGTGTTGTTTTTTCCCATTGTGAGTTATTCTGTAGCCGTTATTATGTATCTTGCATATGAATGTCGCACTGGTGGTGTTTTGGGTCCTATGAAGTTTATCACCCACTTCTCAAAGATTTGCACTGTATGAACTGGGTTTAAAGGGAGTTCATCTCAACATGATGGCTTTCTAACCCTTTGATAGACATCACAATTCTTAGTGTATTCCTTATAATCTTTGTGGATAGTTGGCCACCATAATCCCGTGTGCATTAGGTGGTTTTTCCTCCCACATGGTCTCCCGCGACTCTAGCGTGACATTCCTACAATACTTCTTCTCTTTCGAGTTGAAGTATACAATGTCTTAGGACTTGATCCAGGCCCATCTTATAGATATGTCATGTGATTAGTTGATAGTCTGCTTCCCTCACTATCAGATGTTACTTATGCGTTGGTGTATACCCCTTTGGGCAATGCCCTGTTGTTAATAGCCTAGAAATTTTTTTTAAGTAGTCTAGAACTGCCTCTATACTGAATAAGTCGGCATCAGGCAACTAATCATCTAATGACCCTTCATTATCTCCAATCTCCAGTTGTGAAAAATGATCTGGCCCCACATTCAGCCTTTTGGGTTTGATAACTACTTTGAAAGTTAATTCTTGGAAGAGTAATAACCAACGACATATTGTGAAATGATCTGTGAAAAATTTAAATGGGTCTCCCAGCAAGTAATGCTTGAATTTTTGCAGAGAGTAAACTATGGCTAGTGCCTCCCTCTCTATTGCCGTATAGTTCCTTTCTGCAGTTGATAATTTCTTGCTAGCATAGTACACTGGGTGATCCATATTTATATTTCCCGGGTTGTGCCAATACTGACCCTAGCGCGATCCCTGACACATCAATATGTACATGAAATATCTTGTTCCAATCTGGGTACACAAGGATAGGAACGCTTACGAGTTTCTCTTTCAACTTATTCAATGCTGCTTGATAGTTCTCCGACCAAGTGAATGCTTCCGTCCTTTTCAGTAACTTCTCCATTGGGGATGTAATTGATGCGTAGTTTCAAATGAACCACCAATAATACCCTGTGTGGCCTAGAGTGGACCACAATTTCTTTACATTATGTGGTGGTTCCATGTTAACGATTCCCGCAACCTTTGCTGGGTCTACACACACTCCATCTTTACAAATAATGTGGTCTAGAAGTGTTCTAAATCGAATCGTAAAGATGCATTTTTTTAGATTCAAGGAGATTTGCAACTGTCGACATCTTTCAAACATGAACCTTAGTAATATTGTGTGTTTCTTCAATAAAAAGTGTACTATCCAATCATCCATGTACACCTTCGGGAACATGTGAATATAATCTCTGAATGCAACTATAACAATCCTTGAGAAAACAACAGGTGCATTCTTCAACCCGAATGGCATTACATGATAAGCATATGATCCCCATTCAGTGGTGAATTTTGACTTTCTCTTGTCTTCTTCTGCTATTCAAACTTGATGATAGCTTGAAAATCCATCAACGAATGAATATGCCTCATTTCCTGCTACATTATACAGAACTTCATCGCTAAAGGGTGTTGGTAAGGGATCAAGCACACAGACATTGTTCAGACTCCGACAATCAACACAAACTCTTATCTCTGTTGCATATTTCTGGTTCTGTATGACTATTGGACTAATCCATTTCGCTTCGTCTACCAGAAATAATTCTAGCTTCTAGCATTTTGTCAATCTCCTTATTAACCTTTTCCTTCAGTCCGGGGTTTAGCCTATATGGCATGTGCTTTACTAGATGGGCATCCGGTTTCAGAACGATATTCATCGCCCTTATGCCCCCCTTTATCCCTTTTAGATTAGTTACCGACATTGGAAACAAGTATTGATATTCCTGCAACAGATCAAAGATCTTCCTTGTTGTCTATTCGTGCCAATAATCCCCAACAGATGCCATTTTGGGTTTATCCTCTGTTCCAATATTCTGCTTTCTCAATTTCATCGGGAGTAGGTGTGCGGCTTCTCCTGCGAGACTTTCTTGAATATCCATTTTACCTTTTGTTTCCTCAAAGGTTAGGTGTCTCAATCCTTCTAAACCATCTTCATCTGGTGTTGCATCTACTTTGTCGTAGGCCATGTATTCTGGATAACCTGTGTCATAAAGATGTTGTAAGAACTTCTCATCAACACAACCTTCCCATAATTGTCCTGGGTTGAACATGATCCTTTTAATAACATATAACGTTTCAGTCATGCGTTGATCAACATCTTTGAATGAGAAGCCACTAATGAACTAGGTAGCTATGACATCCCAATCTGTTGTTTGTTTATGAAGCTCCTCTTGTACATACCATTCTTGCAGGATGGTAGCTAGGGTATGTATAAATACATCCACCCAAAGTTCTTTCAGAAGCCTTTCCTTCTCCAAATTTTCTATGCAATATTTTAAATGCTTCTTAGGATTCGAATTGCCTCTATATTTCACTCTATTCTACGGTCGGTCTTCTTCTTGAATAAACCTCTCTCTCATGGCTTGCTTTATAGTTCCCCATTCACGCAACGTGCTGCAGTGTGTTCTCCACCACCTTGTCGGGGTGGCATGTAATGTGATATCTAGCAATGAAACATTGTGATCTTCTCTTATTTATATGTCTACTTTGTTTAATAAAATGTCTACTAATTCAATACCTTGGAATTTGGGATTGTCACTTACCTCTGCGCCTATCAATTTATCCTGCATATCTTTGTGCAACGTTTGGTATCAAGTTTGTATCCCCCTTGCTGCCATGCATCCCATGTAGCTTCCGAACTAGCTTCTGAGCTTTGAATACTCCTCCAACTGACAGATACTCCTTCTGTAGGATTTATATAATCCTGTCTCTTTCCTGTCGTTAAGGTGTATTGATGGTCTAGCATTCCTGACTCGTCCCTTTTATCCACAGGTTCTGTGAACCTGGGTCCTTGATATGGGTCCAAGGGTTGTATCACCCGCATCCCTTCTGCTTCAAATATCATTATTTATTTCTTCAGGTCAATGATAACATAATTTTCATATGCCCAGGCGATCCCATGAAGTGTTGGATACAGGTCCTTATCACCCATTATATCAATTACTTCGAATTCAATGCATGTATTTACTCCCACCTTCCAATAGGTAAGATACAGTATTGATTCGCCATCCTCAATTGTGTTGGTGAATACTTAAGTTGCGGCTTCCCTATTGCCTCCCATGTTTTCCTGGGAAAAATATTTACATTTGACCCCAGGTTTAGCATTGTGTCTTTGTTCTAGTATCCTGCAATCTGAGCATTGATTTAGAATTCCCTTTCGCTTCTCTTTTTATTCTACCGCACTCTTCTTGTATGCCTTTCTGGTAAGTTGGTAGATGGTAGTTCTCCTTCCTCTTCATTTTCGGGCAATGTCACTTTTAAACTTTTGTGCAATTCCTTCAACATCCGCTCATCATCAACAATGTACAGAAATAACTTAAACCATTATTCTATCGGTTGAGCATTGTTGAGAGCACATTTTTCCTCTTTCTATTTCTCCTTTGTCTCGGTCAATCCTTCAAACAATTTAGCTGCCTCTGATAATACTATTGTTTTGCATGGGTTTGTATGATTTCTTCGAAGATATTTCCTTAACAATCGAGGGCGGGTCCACCGTACCCTGATCTTCCTCAGTCTTCTTTCCTCCCCTTGTAACTATATTTATATTAGTTACGGGAAGAGCATCATGTGTACGAGGCTCTGCATTGATCAGGTTAGCCCCTCTCTGCCTAGTCCTTTCTTCTCATTTTGTAATGAGCTTAGGGAAATCCTCTATGGCATGTGTATTGATTCTGAACTGCGAACACCATGGTCTCCTAGGGAGTAGACATTCCTTGGAAACATGCCCCTCTTGATCACAATTATAGCACCTTATAGGACCTCTACCTCTCGCTTTTCGTCCTCTCGTATTTCCTCCTCATCCTCCCCTGTTGGACTCATTGATTCTAAATGTAGACCTGTCCAAACGTTCTACTAAAGCATCTAATGCTCTGCACTGGTCAGCGTGATGCATTATGGATGCACAAAACTCACAATAGTTGTTATTTGGAACATTGGAGTACTTTTGTAGCATTGGGCACACCAGCGGTAGATGTTCGTACATCCTACAAATTTCACAGTATTCTTGGGTATTCCATCTTGGGAAAGCTCCTTGTGCCCCTACTGCTACAACACCTGCTGTTGGTGGTTTCATGATGGTCTTGCAATCCCCCTTGAATGGTTGATTCTCCTCAACCTTGGGCATTCTGTCGCAACATGTCCTTCCACCATGTAGTGTGTACACCATACGTTGGGTCTAGTTGGTCGAAATGGTTGTAGATCCTTTAGTTTCTCTGTCAAGTTGGTGATTTGATTTTGGAGGCCCATGCTTGACGGGTCCTATAGCCTTGCCCCTCCCCTATACTCATGCGAGTATCCTTCCATGGCGTCTATATGCGATGTTTTTTCCAAAGCATCTTGGAGAGTCTCAATATTCTGTTGTGGCAACGACGTTCTTGTAAGGGGTAAGAGTGCCTTGAACAACCAATCCCTTTGGTGATTAGGATCTAGGGTGTAAACTAGCTTGGAAATAACATCCTTAAATATTTGCATCAGTTCCCAAGCACTTTCACCTTCCTTTTGCTTGATTTCCCATAGCTTCGATAACCCCTGCTGGTTAGTTTGAGGTAATTTGAATTCTTACAAAAATCCTCTCTTGATATCATCTACTATGGGATTCTGGTTATGTTTTGCCCATTTTATAAACCAACGCAGAGCTCTCTCCCTCAACGTGGTTTGGAACTCAACTGATTTAGCATTGTCTGGTGTTTGAAGTGCTCTCCATATAGCTTTGTAGAGGTACTAGTGTTGTTCTACGTCTCCATTTCCTCTACCAACAAATTCAGGGTACCTATTGAAAGATCTCGCCATGGTTACTCGAATATGTGCCAATACCATGAATCCTTTGGTTTCGGGTTGTTGAGATCCTTGCAGTCCTAGATTACTAATATTGTTAATTCCACTATTATTTACTCTATTGAAACTGGCCTTATATTTCTCATGTATGTTGTGTACTCATATCAATTTAGCTAACTTAACAACACGTTTCTTATGATTATTGTAAGGCACCAAGGGAAGGTCGAGAGGGATACTACCTATACTTCGGGGACTCTGCTGCTAATCTCTTGCGGATGTTTCACCTTCGGTGAATAACCTTCCCATGACATTACTCATTTCCTCTTCCATCTCCTCTTCGTGATTGCTGCAAGTTTTTCCCTCGGTCATATTCGCCGCAACCTATAAGGAAGAGTCCTTGTCATTATCTTGGCTTGTGTTCTTCCCACTGGAATTCATGTATTTTCCTACATCTTCCTCCATCCTCTTTCCCTTTTCGGAGCTCCCCGACATCACTCCTACTTGGTGGGGTCCCATTTGTCTCTTCTTCAGAGTCTGAACCGCTCTCGCCTGCCACTTGTCGGCTAATAGCGCTCTCCTTTGTGCTCTAACGTCTCTATCTTTCTACAACCCCTTTACATGCATTCCTTTAGCAACATCTCTATTCCCCAACTGGTAGCATCCTCCTCTTACATCCTTCCCCTAGTACTGGGGTTTTATGATACCATTGTTGTTGTAGATAAGGGTAGGAACCCTTCTTCTACCATGAAAATCTTAATCCACAACGACACTTCCCTCTTAATCCCGACTTGAACACCATTTCCTCCCTTGAGAAGGATTGATAGTTCTCTGCAACAAACTCGACTATGTACCCCTCTATTGTAGTCTGTACCCAAAAATCAACTACCCTTGTCAGATCGCTATCCAAGTGTTGAAGTGATACAAGGTCTGAGGGAGCCCAGTCACAACGAGCTGACTTCATTCCCTCTGATTGATTCTGCACTTTTATCCTCCTTAAGCAATTATACAAGTCTTTTGGGAACTTACACCAGAAGATCTCGTATTGGTCACTCACAACCTCAGCTTACAAAGTCTCTCTACGCACTTGGGAAATAGGTTGACCCCTTTGAATAGCTTGTTCTGATATAAACTGATCTACTCTTTTATCCCACCAATCCATAATATATTTCTTAAATATCCTCGACACCATATTCCAAACCGGTTCTTATAGCTTCAGGTCCTGACAACAGAACCATTTGTTGGCACAAAAGAGACATCAAGGAGAGACCCTAGGTTTGGGCACAAAGAGCCAACAATGGTTTTTTGTAGTCTAGGACAATGCTGACATTTTCACCTTACCCCAAGGGATAAGGAGTTTCACCTGAGGCATGCCACGACCAAAAGTAAGAAGGGTTCAGTATAGGGGCAGGGATACCTTAACCATTACTTGAGAAGTGGCCTTGTGCATATACTTAGACTAACAATCTATCAACATGAAGATCAATCTACCATGAACATAGACTTGCAATACATTCAAATTTTTAGTGGGTCCTGATAACATAATCAAATACATGCATCATACCAAGGAACCAATCTAACTCTTCATTCATATTAATTCAACAGGATAACATTAAATTATACATTGGCCTCAGCCACACACAATTGCATGAAATACATGGTTACATGAATCGACTGAATGCAACAATCTTCGCTCCACTTCTCAGCTATTGCTTTGGTCTTCTGGTTGGATTCTCTAAGAGCTCAAATCCTCCTTGTTACTTATCCATGACTATAATTCTTCAACTAACCAATCAAACCAACAACCAGCCCCTTTCTCCTTACGACCTTCTCCTTTTGTATTCACTTATGCTGCTTGCACTGGTAGTTCTTACTCGGATGTGTCTTTCCTTGCCTGCCTCTCATCCACCTTGTCCGCTCGGATGCCCCTGCTTTCTACTGACACCTTGCCATGTTCTTCCTGCAACTTTATTTTCTTATTTTCCTTTTCAACTGTCTTCTCCGCAACCTAACAGTTGTTGCCTCCATTTGTTTCCTCTTATTCGTATCTCCAAAATCTTTCAAAATCAAAACGAAGGCCCCAACATGTGGACCTCTTGCTTTTATGATCTGCGATATGTGGGGTCAATGGCGGCCTGCCACTTGGCGCTTCCCCATTCGCTGAGATTTCTGCCACGTCATCTTCTCATACCACCAATCCAAGTCAAACATGAATTTTGACTTTCTCTAACTTCTTCATATGAGCTCGAATTCGAGTGTCGTTTGCATCATTGGAATCAGGATGACAAGCACTTCAATCTGATGCTAAGTTTATCTAGATTCTGCCACTTTGAGTTTTGAGCCTTATTACCATGCCACTGATACTTTTTAAAGATCCACCTGGATCAATCCTCCCCACTAAGAGATTTTGGACAACCAAAAGCACTTTCAGTCAATTGGAAAGTGAGGAAATTTCTCCTTCACTTTTTTCTTTCTCCATCCATTGAGCTTTACTCGGATGCATTCCTTTGAAGCCCACATGAATATACTCCAACAAAAGCACTAACACATCCAGCACACTTCTCGTGTCCTCACCAAACCACACTTTCAACCACCTACACACAAAACTAGTACATCTTTTGCAATCATATAGAAACCATACATGATTCAAACAACCCCTCACTTGCCAAGAGTTTATAGCACACACTCTTTGGTCAAGGGTTACATAATAAAAACCATTACCTCACTAATCATAATAAGAGGCCACAAACATCATTGTTGCATTTTTAAGCGATGGGAAACACATAATCACTTTTAAATTTTTTCGCAATGCATGACTTACAAACGGTGGCCATAACAAGCTACTACATCTAAAAAAACCATATTTGACTTAATAAAGAAGACCACCATGAATGTGGTGGATTCATTTGTTGAACATTGTCACCTGTTGGCTTCTTTATCAATGATTTCTTGACATGGAGGATATGACATGTGACTCCCTGGTGTCCCACCTCATTGCAGTGACTACAACGATCCTTTCTCCTCCAAAATTTCTAGGTCGTCTTGGAGCGCTTTCCCCTAGTGTTCCTTTGATAAGTGTTCATGGAGCCCTCACTATCACTGGAATGTGAGGAAGTGATCTCATCATCCGTCGTTGGTTGGTCACTAGCTGTTTTGGAGCATTCCCTAACTTCCTTCCTGACATACCCAAGTCTTGCACGACGAGGCAATTCCTTTACTTTGATGGGGTTTATGATTCCTTGTCCATCAATGCCAAGGCCCTTCCCCTTATACCCCATTCTCCTTAATAGTTTGGAGCTGATACCTATAGTATGTTTTCAAAAGCAGCGAAATCATCATTAGGAAAGGTACATGAAATCAAGGAATCAATTTTTACCTCAAGGTGGTTATGTTGTAGCTTTTCCAAGGCTTCGTCCTTGGCTTGCAACTGGTGTAGCAACCTTTGTTTCCCCTTTTCTGCTTCCTGTAGGAGTCACCTTAGCTCAACACTCTCTACTTGAATGGTTTGGTTGATCTCCTCAAATTCCTGGAGCCATGCTGCATTGGGTGTCCTTTTCATATTTGGTAGAATATCTATTGAAATTTTTCTTTCATCGCTCGAATTGGTACCCAAATCGACGGGTCCATCTGTTGTGATCCCAAGAGCTGTAATCTTCCTTCTGGCATCAAAATCTAACCCTAGGTCAATTTGTCTACCTTGTGCAAATCCCACAACTGTGACCTTCTCATCTTCCTCTGATTCAGACTCGTGACCTTTTTTCATGGTGGAAGTTGTCTTTTGCCTCTCCGTTCTATTATTCCTCTTAGGTCTCAGCTCAGGGTGCAGTTTCCGACGGTTCTCTTGTCATGTCCCTCTTTCTCACAATTGTACAAGAGGGCTTTGCCCCTCTTCTTTTGGTTATTGTGGCTCTTCTTGGGTGATCATTTTGTTCAAGTGTCCCCCTGTTTTCAAGATGCATGGCCTTCACACTGGCCTCATCGAGAGTAGCAGACTCAAACAATAATAATGAATGCCTTATGTAACTATGTAAAGAATCGATATACTTAGTTACAATCTCTGATGAATCTAATGGAATGCTCAAATTCAATGCTTGTTTTCTAAATTATTCGGTGAAGTTTTTCACATTTTGATCCTTGCCTTGCCTTAGGTTTTTCCATTCCATTAATGATTTTGTTTATATCCCAAAGGGTAAAATTGGTTCTTCAATATAGAAACAAAATTTGACCATGAGGAGAGAAGGTTACCCACATTTTCTCTTCCTCACCAAATGAGAGCGGTGCCACTCTGTTGAAGGGATGCCAACTAGATATTTGCCTTGTCTTCCTTGATCTGTTGAATTTGGGAGTAGACCTCAATCTGCCTAATCCAATTGTTGAGATTTTCTTCATTACATTCTCCAACACACGTAGGCAAGTCAAACTTTACATCTAGTTTTAAGTAATGGTTCCTTAGATGTATGTCTATGATGTCCACGCAAATGATGAGAATAAGAAGTTGAACAGTCACTAGAAGATGGAGAGGGAGGGCGATCTTCCCCACCATCTCCATGATGTGCCGATCCACGATCATCTGCATCTTTCTTCTCGTGCCCAAGTGCCTTCTCAACTCTGAAAACAACTTATCCACTTTCTCTGCCATATTGTAGAATACCTTGCAGTAATTATGTTCCTCTTCCCAACAATATTCTTCATTTGTCATGTTTCTTCTTCATTGTACAAGTCCTACTTCAGGATCAAAGGACTCAAGCTTTCCTTTGCCTTTCCGCAACTTGTTATGGGTTAGCATATACTCATGCAATTCGCATTGACAAAGGCTTGCTTTGATACCAAACTGATCCAAGATGTTTTACTTGTAGATGCATTAGAATTACATGAAACAAAGCTTATTAACCATGGAACTTAATATCACATAAAACAATATGGAAATAACAAGATAAGCATGAAATGATGACCAAGAGATTTGATTACACAGTGCATCCAATTTGGACTATGTCTCCAAGCCTTGCTCAATAGTGGGGAGGCCTTCATTCATTAAGTGGCATAAAAAGTGATAAAAGTAAAAGCAACATTCATTTACAATCCTTATACCTCCAAGCTGGAAGATAGATGAAGAATGGAGAGCCCAACTTTAGAAACAAAGAGTATCACTGAAATCATGGTGGAAACCATGCAGAATCGCCTATTCGAACACCCAATTTGGAGAAATGAAGCTTCTGCACCCCCTCAGAACCTCCCTGCTACTCAAGGTGAGGTCTTGACCTGCTGCCAGGTTAGTTTATTGCTCTACGCAATGGTCTCTTGACTATTATTCCAGTCTCCCCCTTTTTTCGATGCGAACAATCCATTATATAAGTTGGTGGCTGACTCCTCAATCCCTGGGCAGTTCTTAACAAACGATAAGTTTAGCGGGCGATGGTTCCTACACCAAGGATCTCAGGCTTGGGATAACATGCAGGTGGCAAACCTTTCATATATGGAGAAACCTCCAAAACCTCTTAATCACACATTACCCTTAACCTGATGAATTTTAATATTGACACTTTGAATCAGTGGGTAGGCTTGATGTTTGCAACAAGCGACCTGCGATAAAGAAGGACCAAAATGATATTAAACCATAATATATAACATATCAGGTCCAAAAGAACTTCTCATATCACAAATCAGTGGAATTGGGGGTGATTCTTCATGTGACCGCTTCCCTTTACGATCCACGATTGCGATATTGCAAATCACAACCTAACTCTGCTATTGCAATATATCGCATCACACTTTGGCTTTCTCTAGGGCCGATTCTTTACCATCGACCGCCTCTGATTTGCCATTGCGATATTGAAAATTGCAACCCGGTAGTGCTGGGGGCTATTTTCCTTAACTGCAGACCTCTTACTTCTGTGATATGCGGGGCCAATGGTGGCCTGCCACTTGGTACTTCCCCATTCACTGAGAGTTTCGCGATGTCATCTTCTCATGCCACCTGTCGAAGTCAAACATGAACTTTGACTTGCTCTAACTTCTTCATATGAGCACGAATTTGAGTGCCATTTGTATCATTGGAATCCGGATGACTAGAACTTCGATCTGATGCTAAGTTTATCCATATTTTGCCACTTTTAGTTTTGCTTCTTACCATGCCACTGATACTTTTTAAAGATCCACCTAGATCAATCCTCCCCACTAAGAGCTTTTGGACTGCCAAAAGCCCTTTCAGTCAATTGGCAATTGAGGAAATTATTCCCACACTTTTTTCTTTCTCCATCCACTGAGATTTACTCGAATGCATTCCTTTGAAGCCCACATGAATGTACTCCACCAAAAGCACTAACACATCCAACACACTACTCGTGTCCTTGCCAAACCACACTTTCAACCACCTGCACGCAAAACTGGTACACCCTTTGCAATCATATACAAACCATACATGACTCAAACAACCCCTCACTTGCCAAGAGTTTATAGCACACACTCTTTGGTCAAGGATTACATAATAAAAATGAATACCTCACTACTCATAACAAGAGGCCACAAACATCATCATTGCATTTTTAAGTGATGAGAAACACATCATCACTTTTACATTTATTCACAAGACATGACTTAGAAATGATGGCCATAACAAGTTACTACATCTAAAAAACCATATTTGACTTAATAAAGAAGACCACCATGAATGTGGTGGATTCGTTTGTTGAAAATTTTCAACCGTTGGCTTCTTTATCAATGCTTTCTCAGCATGGAGCATACAACGTGTGGCTCCCTGGTGTCCCACCTCGTTGCAGTGACTACAATGACTCTTTCTCTTCCAAACTTTCCAGGTCATCTTTGAGCACTTTCCCCTCGTGTTCCTCTAATAAGTGTTCATGGAGCCCTCAATATCGCTGGAATGTGAGGAAGTGATCTCATCATTCGTCATTGGTTAGTCACTAATTGGTTTGGAGCATTCCCTAACTTATTGATGACAAACTGAAGTCCTATATGATGAGGAAATTCCTCTACTTTGATGGGGTTTATGATGCCTTGGCCATTAATGCCAAGGCCCTTCCCCTCATGCCCCATTCTGCTTAACAGTTTGGAGCCGATACCTGTAGTATGTTTTTCAAAAGCAGCGAAATCATCATCAGAAAAGGTACATGAAATCGAAGAATCACTTTTTACCTCAATATAGTTATGTTGTTTCTTTTCCAAGGCTTCGTCCTTGGCTTGCAACTGGCATAGAAACCTTTGTTTCTCCTTTTCTGCTTCATGTAGAAGTATCCTCAAGTTCCTAGTGACATGTTGCATTGGGTGTCCTTTCCATATTTGGTACAATATCTATTGAAACTTTTGTTTCATCACCTGAATCATAACCCAAATTGACGGGTCCATCTGCAGCGATCCCAATAGTTGCAATCTTCTTTTCATCACTGGAATCTGACCCCGGGTCAGTTGGTCTACCTCGTGAAAATCCCGCAATTGTGACCTTCTCATATTCCTTTGATTCAGACTCGTGACCTTTTTTCATGGTGGAAGTTGTCTTCTGCCTCTCCTTTATGTCATTCCTTTTAGGTCTCAACTTAGGGTGCAGTTTCCAACGGTTCTCTTCATCATGTCCCTCTTTCTCACAATGTGTATAGGAGGGATTTGCCTCTCTTATCTTGGTCGTTGCAGCTCTTCTTGGGTGTCATTTTGTTCAAGCGTCCCCCTGTTTTTAAGATGTATGGCCTTCACACTGGCTTCATCGAGAGTAACAGGCTCAAACAATAATAATGAATACCTTATGTAACTATGTAAAGAACCGATATACTTAGTTACAATCTCTGGTGAATCTAATGGAATGCTCAAATCCAATGCTTTTTTTCTAAATTCTTTGGTGATGTTTTTCACATTTTGAGCCTTGCCTTGCCTTAGGTGTTTCCATTCCATTAATGCTTTTTGTTTATATCCCAAAGGGTAAAACGGGTTCTTCAATGTAGAAACAAAATTTGACCATGAGGAGAGAAGGTTTCCCACATTTTCTCTGCCTTGCAATTTTCTCTCCCACCAAACAAGAGTGGTGCCACTCAGTCGAAGGGATGCCAACTAGATTTTTGCCTTGTCTTCCTTGATCTGTTGAATCTGACAATAGATCCCAATCTACCTAATCCAATTGTTGAGATTTTCTACATTACATTCTCCAACATACATAGGCAAATCAAAATTTACATCTAGTTTAAGAAATGGTTTCATAGATGTATATCTATGACGTCTGCGAGAATGATGAGAAGAAGAAGTTGAACTATCACTGGAAGATGGAGAGGGAGGGGGATGTTTTCCACCATCTCCATGATGTGCTGATCTGCGATCATCTGAATCTTTCTTCTCATGCCCAAGTGCCTTCTCATACTTTAAAAACAACTTATCCACTTTCTCTCCCATATTGTAGAATACCTTGTGGAAATTGTGTTCTTCTTCCCAATGAGCTTCTTCATTTTCCATGTTTCTTCTTCCTTGTGCACGTCTTGCTTCAGGATCAAATGACTCAATCTTTCCTTCACCTTTTCACAAACTTGTTCTGGGTTAGCATATACTCATGCAATCGCATCGACAAAGACCTACTCCAATACCAAACTGATCCAATATCTTTTACTTATAGATGCATCAGAGTTACATGAAACATAGCTTATTAACCATGGAAATTAAAAGCACATAAAACAATTCGAAAATAACAAGAGAAACATGAAATCATGACACAAAGATTTTATTACAGAGTTCATCCAATTTGGATTACGTCTCTGGGCCTTTCTCAATAGTGGGGAGGCCTTCGTTCATTAAGGGGCATAAAAAGAGATAAAAGTACAATCAATATTCATTTACAATCCTTATACCTCCAAGCTGGAAGATGGAAGAATAATGGAGAATGCAACTTCAGAAATAGACAGTACCATTGAAATCTTGGCAAAAATTGTGCAGAATCACCTATTTGAACACCCAGTTCAGAGAAATGAAGCTTCTGCACCCCCTTGGAACCTCCCTGTTGCTCAAGCTGAGGTCTCAACCTGCTGCCAGGTCAGGTTACTACTGTACACAATGGTTTATGAACTATTATGCCAATCTTCCCCTTTTTCCAATGCGGACAATCGATTATATAAGCCGGTGTCTAACTCCTCAATCCCAAGGCAGTTCTTAACAAATGACAAGTTTAGCAGGTGACAATTCCTACACTAAGGATCTTGGACCTGAGATAACATGCAGGTGTCAAACCTTTCATATATGGAAACACCTCTAGAACCTCTTAACTACACATTACCCTTAACTCGACGACTTTTAATATTGGTGCTTTGAATCAAAGGGAAGACTTGACCTTTGCAACAAGCGTCTTGTGATAAAGGCAGACCTGACGACTATTAAACCAAAGTATATAACATATCGGGTCTGAAAGAACTTCGCTTATTGCAATTCGGCGGAACTGGAGTGATTCTTCATATGACCTCTTCGCTTTGCGATCTACGATTGTGATATCACAAATGGCAACCTGAATATGTGATTGTGATATATCACATGACACTCTAGCTTTCTCTAGAGCCGCTTCTTTACCGCTGGCCACCTCAGATCTGCGATTACGATAGCACAAATTTGAACTGGGTAGTGCTGGGACCATTTTCCTTAACTGTGGACCTCTTACTTTTGCGATCTACGATATGTAGGGCCAATGGTGGCTTGCCACTTGGCGCTTCCCCGTTTGCTGTGAGTTCTGCCATGTCATCTTCTCCTGCCACTTGTCCAAGTCAAACATTAACTTTGACTTTCTCTAACTTCTTCATGTGAGCTTGGATTCGAGTGTCATTCACATCATTGGAATCAGGATGATGAGAACTTCAATTGGATGCTAAGTTTATCTGATTCTACCATTTTGAGTTTTGAGCCTTCTTACCATGCGACTGGTACTTTTTAAAGATTAACCTGGATCAAAGAAGATATTTACAAATAATTTAAAGATAATGGATAGAGTACTCAATATATATTAATATATATATATATTTATATATATTTAACTTTGAAGTATATGTTTAAAGTTTGTAGAAGTTTTTAGTATATATGAAAATTTGTTCTTGTAATCAATTTTTTGTTTATCTTTCTATTGACTTGAAGTTAGTAATAATATGTAGTAGATATGCAAGCTTTCTTTTGCAAATGCAATATTCAACACGATAGCTTTTGCATGGTTAGCTTTTGAGCTTAGGTGTGAAGTCTCTAGCATGTAGCACCGTAATCTCTGCCTAGTTTAACTTCACAACATTTGTTTGAAGTCTCTAGTAGATATGTAAACTCACTTTTGCAAATGCAATATTAAGTGCCATAGTTTTAGCTTCTATTCATAATGCTTTGAAGCTCGATTTATTGGTGTCTAGTTGTGATGCAATTCATCTCTGGTCTAATGTTTTGAATTGAATAATAGAATGTCTTCTAATACATCATTATTGTCTATTTATAGTGAGTCTATGTTCAATTTTAAATATTTTATAGAATCTTTAAGTTATCGAAACTCCACTTGAGCTAGTGCTATGACCAAAAAGAGAAAGTATTTTGCCACAAAGTTATAATTTTGCAAACTTAAATCCACTTACATGATTCCTGCATTTTTGTATTGATAAGATAGTTAAAGAAGTGCATCTACTCTTCTATTATACATGCAAACTTTCTACATAATAAAATACAATTACATAGCCAATATAAATAAGGAAATTGCAAGCTTTATCAACTATGAAGTTATTTTCTAGTTATAAGTTTAGGTGTGTAGTATTTCTAATCTGAATTAGATCATTATATTGTTTGTCATCCATTTAGATGCATTTAGAGTGGAAAATGTGGAGGAATTAGCTCACATGACCGTTTTTATTGGCGGGACCAAGTTTGGCGAAACATGATTTGAAACCTTTTAGGAGTGTTTTAAGGCATCAAATGACGTTTTTTGGGGTAAAACTTTTCCATTATAGTGTCACACTTTTTCATGCTATTCTACACACAAAGACCTTTCCAATGATGCAAGAAGTGTGCCAACTGAAGCCTGTATGAAAAAGTTAGGCCACTCAGAAGTTCAGGATGTCGTGTCAGTCACCATTATTCATGGAAAATGGGCTAGACACGTGTTTGTGATGTAAAAGACTCTATTTTGTAACTCTTGTTAAGAGTTGATATAAGTCAAACTTAACCACTAGTAGGCTATCAGGCTGTGTTATAACTGGGCCACTAGGAGGAAGAGGCATTCCATTCTTTTGAGAGCATTTTGTTCCATAGTTGAGCAAAGATAGTCAAGAGAGATATGAGGTTGAGCACACAGAGAGGATTTATGCACTATAGCAGCCCATAGGCCATAAGCATTACTTCTTTGTACCTACAGCCATATTTCTAGACAAAGAAAGAGATCGAAGCGAACTAACCTTCCAGCTGAGTTTTCTCCCGAAAGGGTTTCCTAGAGAAAATATCTTGTGTCTTATGTGTGTGCGAGATTATTTTTCCGCTCTCTATTTTTCTACATAATTTCCATTTGCATGCATGCACTAATTGCAGTAAAATATACAAATCTAAAATTTTAATAAAACTATATTAGTGTAAAAATATGGTATTTTAATATATTATTATTAGATATGTTGAGATGAACTATACAATGAAATATCCACGACTATTTACTGATTATCTTGGTATCAAAGCGGGTTTATTTGGGAATTTTTTGATATTTGCAAGGGATCTAGGCTACCTGGGTCGAAAATGGTAAAACCCTAATCATGTTTGACGAATCTGTAAACGAAACTCGTGATCCTACAGAGGTGAGTTTTTCATGGCTAGAACAACAAGTCACAAATATAAACCACAACATAAACCTACTCATGGCGTACCTAAGCAATAAGCTGGGGATATTTGGAGAAGATGGTGGTTCGAATGCAGTGAACAAATCGGAAGAGGTATCGAGAGATTGGGAAGACATGGAGAACCAACTGAAGAAAGAACTCAGAAAAGATCAACCTAGTACAAGTGTCGTGAATCAATCCATGGTGAAAATGGATGCAAAAGATGATAAAGCAATACCACGGTGAGATCGACGCTCTAAAGTTGAACCATTGGAAGTTTATTTCAGTGTCCATCAAATCTAGGAAGGGCAAAAGATAGCATTCGTGCGACTGAAATAAGAGGGCCATGCACTGACTTGGTGGTAGAACCACACGAAAAACGTGAGGTTGGAGGGAGAACCTCTAGTGACTAAGTGGGAGGATTTCAAAACCCTCATTAATTCACAGTTTTATCCAATTGGGTACGTGGAGGAGTAGTGGATCAGGTGGCATTACTTCTGGAAAATGGTGGGCCAAAGTGTGCATGAGTACACCAAAACATTCAGAAAGATGGCTATAATGTTGGGTATATCTCCAAAGAACCCAAATGTACTCCTCAAGTATTTTGGGGGTTTGCACCGCCATTTGTGTGAGAAAGTGATGTTGTTCAAGCCCAAATTTGTGGATGAGGCTTGTGTAAACGCACAGTACTTGAAGAACATAGGCCTGAAAAGAGCTCAATTAAGTGGATCGAAGTAGAAGGAGAAAAAATAAGCTTCTACAGAGGGAAACAAGAAGCAAAAAGGGGGAAAATATTAAAATACGATAGCCACATCACACCAGTTCAAAGATCCTAGCAACCAGTACAACCACTACAACATCGATGGCCATACAGAGGAGAAGTGTTGGAAGTTCCATCCAAAGCTAAACTGAAAGAACAAGAAGAAAGATAATAAGAATAAGAATCTCATGGCCACTGATTCCAACGACCAAGTTGAAAGCAACTCATACATGGATGAAAATATCTGATGTACATAAGTGTAGAAGGAGGTGAATTTGAGTAGCCTTTAGCAACAGGAAGATAAAGAAATGACCAAAATCTTCCATATAAAGATACAGGTCAAGAAGACAAATATTGATGCTCTGTTTGACTTAGGATCACAGGTGAATCTCATTGCAGCAGAGTTGGTCAAGAATTTGGCGCTGGAAGTTCGTGATCATCCAAACCCATATCCACTGGGATGGGTAAATAAGGATGCAGAGCTGAAGGTAATAAAACAATGTAAAATTAGATTTGCTATTAGCGCTGATTTTATTGATGAAGTAGATCTAGATGTGGTTCCCCTTGATGTATGTGGAGTCGTGTTTGGGAGTCCATACATGTACATGCGAGATGCAATATTCATGCGGAGATCCAACCAATATCGACTCATCAAGGATGGAAAATCATTCATCATCAACGTGCACAAAGAAAAGTCAAAAATTTCACTGGTAAGTGCCAACCAAGCCAATAATTTGATCAGTTCAAGAAAGAAGTATGTTTTATTGTTTTTAAGAGGAAGTCATTCTGAAGAGGAGACAATAAGAGGCAAGGCATCCCTGTAGCGGTGTATTAAGAAATAGAAACAACAATTGGAGGAGTTGTTACAGGCATACAAGGATGTGTTTTGAGAGCCTAAAGGGTTACCACCTAAGAGAGAAGTGGAGCGCGAGATCCCACTATTTTCAGACTCCACATTTCCAAAAAATTGGGTTGTACAAGTAATCTCTTATAGAAGCAAGTGAGGTGAAGAAACAATTGCAACAACTACTGGAACATGGTTTCATTCAACTGAGCACATCACCATGTGGGTCACCCATCATCATTGTGCCAAAGAAGGATGAGACTTGGAAGATGAGTATAGATTACAGGGCATTGAATAGAATCATGCTCAAGAATAGATACCCTCTACCTAGGATATAAGATCTGTTAGATCAGTTGCAGCAAGAAAAGTATTTCACCAAGATGGACTTGAAGTCTGGATATCACAAGGTTCGAGTTAAAGAAGAAGATACATGGAAGACTGCTTTCAAAACCAGGTAAGGTTTGTATGAGTGGTTAATAATGCCATTTGTCCTATGTAATGCACCAACTACGATTATGAGATTAATTAATTATATACTGTGCCCTTTTATAGATTCATTTGTTATTGTCTATCTAGATGATATACTAATATATAATGCTACCTAGGAGGAGAATATTTCACAATTGACGCAGGTGCTAGAAACATTGAAGAACCACCAACTGCTAGAAAATATCAAGAAGTGTGAATTTACACAATAGTGTTTGGTGTATCTGGGGTATGTGATTGGTGGAGGAGAGCTGAAGATAGATCCTTCTAAGATGGATGTCATCATGAAATGACCAGTGCCTACTAATTTTTCTGAGGTTAGGAGTTTCATTAGAGCAACACAATACCTAAGGAAATTCATAGGTTCATTTTTTGCGGTAGCAACACCGATCCACGCCATAACAATAAGTGGCAAGAGTTTCTAGTGGGAGAAAGGTCAACATAAGGCTTTCGAGGAGCTAAAGAAGAAGGCTAGTAAAGCACCAATTCTGGCATTACCAAACTTGCAATGACCCTTTGAAGTGGAGACAGATGCGAGTGGGAATGTTATGGGAGTTGTCTTGATGCAAGGAGGAAGGCCCATTTGTTACCATTCTGAATTATTTCATGGGGCAATTATTAACTACCCTACCTACGATAAGGAGCTCTATGCCATGGTGCAAGATGTGAAGAAGTGGAAGCACTATCATATGAGGAAGGAGACAGTAATCTACATAGGCCACCAACCGTTACAGTACTTGTAGGCCCAAAGTAGGCTACACTAGACCAAGCATTACAAGTGGATGGGGTTTTTACAACAGTTTCATTTTGTGATCAAGTATAAGAAGGGAAGCAAAAACAAGTTAGACGATATGCTTTCAAGGCCACCCACATCAAATATTATAGCTTTGGGGACTCTTATGCACATCGAGCCATTCACCCATGATTCATACAGAGAGGCATATTTAGAAGATGAGGACTTAAAGGAGGTGTATCAATAGTTGTAGAGTCAGAGTCATGTGCATGATGGCAACAACACCATTAACTACCATGTCTGGGATGGGTTAATCTACAGGGTGGATAAGCTGTGTTCCTCAAGGTGAGAATTTGCAGCTGATTAGAGAGGCTCACACCTCTAAGGTTGCAGGGCACTTTGGTGTAGGGAAGACCATGGTTAACTTGCAGAGGTATGTGTATTGGCCCAAGATGCAAGAGAAATTAGCTAGGTTCATAAGAGGATGCATGTTTTGTTGTACCAACAAACATAACAAGAGGAAACAGGGTCTATATCATCCCTTACCTATACCTACTCGTCCTTGAGAAATCATTTCCATGGACTTTGTGGGAGGTTTACCAAAAACCAGGAAGGGACATGAATACCTGTTCTTGGTAGTTGATAGGTTCAACATTATGTGTGCTCTAATTCCCTATAAAAAGACCATCAACAGAAAAGAAGCAACAAACTTGTTCTTTGGACAGGTTTGGGTGCACTTTGGGATACCAAGGAACATCATTTCAGACAGGGACACAAGATTTCTCAGTGCATTTTTGACTACATTGTGGGAGAAGATGGACACAAAGTTGAAGAGATCTACAACATTCCATCCACGGACACATGGGCAGATAGAAGTGGTCAATAGGGATTTGGTGCAACTTTTGAGGGAATACAACCAGAAGCATCCAGAGACATGTGACACAAATCTAGTATATATACAACATTCTTATAATAGAGCAGTCCACACTTCTACATGAAAGTCCCCATTTGAGACTTGTTTTGGATATTTTCCCCCTTCACCTTTAGATATTTTATATGGTCAGCAAAGAGGAGTGAGGGAATATCTTATAGGAGATGCTTTGAGGGTTGAAAAAATTATAGATAAGATCAGGCAGATCCATCTACAGGTATAAGAAACACTGCAAAAGTCACAGGAGAAGTATAAGTCTAGGCATGATTAACATAAAAAAAATAAATCATTCAAGGTGGGAGACAAAGTATGGCTATAGTTGAACAAGAAGAGGTTGTAGGGGCTTGGTAAGAAAATCAAGGCTCCAAGGTATGGTCCCTTTGAGATATTGGAAAAGGTGGGTGATAATGTCTATCGACTCAATTTACCACCATAAATGCACATTCACTAAATTGTGAATGTAGATAATTTGAAACTCTATGAGCCTTCCATGATAGTTTAGGAAGAGGAACACGTCCTACCTTCTGTGAAGGATTTGGCACCAGACACTAAGGCAGAGTTGATCGAGGATACATTTTTGCAATAGAGGTCTAGAAATACAAAACAAGGGAAACATGACCTTTGGTAGATTGGGTTGAAGAGATAACTTCCAGGCAAAGCTAAATGATACACCAGAGAGAAGGCATAGGAAAAGTTTCCTCACCTCTCAGTAAAATATTTTGGGGATGAAAAGCCTCCCAAAATGGGGAGGTGTGATCTGAATTGCATCTTTATATTGTTTGTAATCCATATCGATGAATTTGGAGTGGAAAAAGTGGAGGAATTAGCTCACGGAACCGTTTTTATCGGCGGGACCTATTTTGGCAAAACGGGGTCTGAAACCTTCCAGGAACATTTTGATGCATCAAACAACATTTTTTGGGGGGTAAAACTTGCTTCTTTTTAGTGCCATGATTTTTAATGCTATTCTACACACAAATACCTTTCCAATGGCACAAGAAGCACATTAATCGAAGTCCATATTCCAAAGTTATGCCACTCAGAAGTGAACCTTCCTGTTTTCACACCTATAGTTCGGGATTATGCCATGTCAGCCCCCATTATTCATGGAAAATGGGCTAGCCACACGTTTGTTATGTAAAGGACTCTAGAAGAGTCTATTTGTAACTCTAGTTAAGAGTTGATGTAGTCAAAATTAGCCACTAGTAGGTTATCAGGTTGTGTTATAACCAAACCACTAGGAGGAAAAGACATTCCATTCTATTGAGATCATTTTGTTCCATAGCTGAGCAAAGATAGCCTGGAGAGATATGAGATAGAGAACATAGAGAGGATATGTGCACTGCGGCACGCCACGTGACACAAACATTACTTCTTTGTACATGCAACAATACTTCCAGATAAAGAAAGAGAGCGAAGCGACCTCACCTTCCAACTGGGTTTTCTCTTGAAAGGGTTTTCCAAAGAGAATATCTTATGTATTACGTGTGTGTGAGCTTATTTTGTCGTTCTCTACTTTTCTTCATAATTCCCATTCACATGCATGCACTAATTATAGTAAAATCCACAAATCTAGAATTTTTATAAAACTATAATAATGTAAAAATATATTGTTTTAATATATTATTATCATATCTTTTGTGATGAACTGTCTCATAGAATATCCACGACAATTTATAGATCAATTTCTTGGTGTTTAGAAGTTGTGTTATGTACTTTCTAGCAATTGATGATCGAAGTTGATATAATATGCCTGAATTATTGGAAAACTTTTGTATAATTTAAGAAAATTTATAGATTGGTTTCATTGGTAGTAATGTTATTATTATTTTCTTCCTATCATCTATTCAACCATATTGTAAATAATAGGTATCTACTTTCCTCTTATAGGTTTCAATTGCATGCATACCAAAACTACAATTACATTAAATACAATGATTTTATAAGTTTTAGTAGCTATATGTAACTTTGCTTGTTTTAGTTAGAAGTTTAGATATGCTATCTTTTGGTGTAGATTATTAAAACTTTAGTAATGCATTATTATGCTACTAAAGTTTAGTGAAATGCTTAAACTATTGTAAATTTTGGTAAAATTAAAAATTATTGTGTTTGGTTGTAATTATAGTGCAGTACTCTTCAACCATATATATATATATATATATAATTTTTTTTCTCCTTTAGGTTGCAAATATGTTGTCAATATTATTGAGGAATGCAAGTTTTAGCAACTATGTTGAATATTTTCACTATATTTAAATTCTGCAATATGTAGTCTCTTGTTGCATTTAGAAGTCTATTCATTGTGTAATTTAATATGCTTGAGTTATTAGATTCTTTTTGTAAATGTTGTATATTCCATATGAGGTATATGAGGAATATATGTAAATTGTCAATATTTTTATGAGGTATATGATGAATATATGTATGCTGTCAATATTGTAAATTTCTGTCATGCCACTTCTTAGAATTGAACCTAAGCGGGGAGGATTCCATTCCTTCCTCCCAACCACTTGAGATAACCCCAATTGACTTAATTCTTATCATATTTATTTAATCATATTTTAAATTAAATACCTTTTTGATATAGGTGGATGTTGGTGGCCACCCACCTATCCCATTTGGACCCCCACGACTATCTCTTTCAGTATTTTTAGTTTCCTAAATTGTAGCACAGTTTACTATTTTTAGCAGCTTTTTGGGTCTTGAACTTTCGGAGCCATTTTGAGGCCCTAAACGATGTTTTTTTGGGAAATATGTGGGCAACATGGGTCCATGGACTGATGTTGCCCTTCCCAAAGTGGTAGTTCTCAGATAGATCTTTCTAACGAGCTATTGTACACGTTAAACGGAGATCGTATGCCAAAGTTACAACCTCGGGAAATTGATGTACCAATTTACCCAAATGGGGCCCACAAATTGGCGTTTCATCTTCTAGGGTTAGGTTTTGGGATGTGAAGGGTTTTCCATGGTTTCTCAACAATACATAGGCCTTCGAGCCTCATTGTAGCATAGTTCAGAGACATGTAGCCGCCACATCTCTTCTCAGAGATAAGCTACCATCGCCCTAGCTGGCTTATTTCCATTACTGTTTGTAAGCATATTTTTGTATTTTCCATTAATGAAATGAAGCATTATTTCCCACTGTGTCTTTGTGTATATGGTTATCTCTGTATTTTGTTGCGTTCCTGTTTAAATCCGGATTAGTGGTATCAGAGCGGTATGCTTTTTTCTGTTTTTCTTTGCATGTCCCCAACGAGGTCGGGATATAAGGAGTTAGGGCTTGAACTGGTCGAACCTTTACAAGACTAGCCTCGTAAATCTCGACGGTCTCCCATGGCGGATGAGAAGAAAGACAAGGGGGCAGGAGATCCTATCAAAATCTTGCTCGAAGAAGCCCTTGAGCGACAGAGGAACGCAATGATGGATAGATTTGCGCAGATCCTTCAGCGGCTACCTAGAGGCGACGCATCGGCTTCCAACAACTACTCTGGAAACGCCACAACGTTTAAGGTACAAGTTAATTTCGAAATCCCCATCTTCAAGGGTCAGATAGACACAAATGCTGTAGATGAATGGTTAAATCTGTTAGAGGGTTACTTTTCTGTTCATGAATTTTCGAGTTGGGAAAAGATTATTTTCGCTCTTCTCAAAGCAGGCCCCCACATCAAGGACTGGTGGGAAACCTACAACGAGCAGAAGGATGAAAGTATAGGCTCACTATTTTTAGCCTCACCCACTTGGGATTCATTTTGGGATGCTGTCAAGGAGCAGTACTACCCTGTCAAAAGCTATGAGGACAAATACATCAAATGGACCACACTATGGCAGGGACGAGACCAAGATGTGCCAGAGTTCACAAACATTTTTCATACCCTTCGCACACACTTGGGTATCAAAGATTCTGATCTACATCTGGTACTCAAATACCGCACCTGCCTACACAGATACATCCAGGAAGAGATGGAGTTCCTGAACATCTCCTCGCTCATCACTACGTACCGATATGCTGTCAAAATTGAGCAAAAGTTCAAACAGAAGAAACGAGACTTTGGATCTGCAAATCCAAAGCCCAAAGGACAAAGCCAAGTCAGGGTGACCCAAGACAACCTGTCGAAGCCACAAGAAAAGAACAATACCATGAAGCTGAAGAAGGACATAGGAAAGTGGTGTGAGTTCCATAAGAGTCCCACTCATAACACAAGTGAGTGTCAGACCAAGTAGTCTTTGGTGGCCGAGTTGAAGGCTTCTGAATCAAATGCATGTTCCGACCCTGAGCCAGAACCCAACAAGGGGAATGGCAAAGGGAAGCAGATCATTGATGCAGATCCCAACGCCACTGTTGCTAGTGCCAAGATCCAGAAGAATGAGCCCGAAGACCCAGAGGAGGAGGAACGTCTTTTCCACTCACAAATGTGGGTGAAGGGTTCGCCGCTGCAATTCATTATCAACAGTGGTAGCCAAAAGAACCTCATTTCAGCAGAGGTCGTGAAGCAGTTGGGCCTACCGACTACACCACACTTGCAGCCGTATAGTATCGGGTGGCTTCATGAAGGACGAGATCTCAAAGTTTGTCGATAGTGCAGCCTTCCCTACAGCATCAAGCCCTTCACAGACGAGGTATTGTGTGATGTTACACCTCTGGATGTTTGTGATGTACTATTAGGCTAGCCATACTTGTGGACGCGACATGCTGTGTATGAGTCAAGGCCTCGCGCTGTTATTATTTCTTTGGATAATTCATTATACAGGATACTGGAGGTAGCCCCACCTACCGCCACCTCTTTGATCACTGCCAAGAAAGGCAACAAGCTCATCTCCTAGACCAGGAAATTCATCTGTCTGGTTCACTCCCAAAGTAAGGGGAAGATCGCCACCACATCCATGACCCCTGCGAAGGGTTCCTCCACGCAGTAGCAACAACAAAGGGATACAGTCATGACATAACACAATAACAACTTCTCCTCACCCACAGGGGTACCATACAAGTTTCAAGTGGGCGACAAAGTTTGGTTGCATCTGCAGAAAGAACGCCTTACAAGAGCCCATCAGAAGCTCCGACCACACTGACATGGTCCTTACACCATTACTAAGGCCGTGGGAAACAATGCTTTGAAGAACAACATTCCTCCATTCCTTCGCTTACACGGAGTGTTCAATGTGGACCATTGTCGACCATGCTTCCCACCATTTCTGGACACATCAGAGATTGCAGAACAGCTCACCAGAGACCCAGCTCAGTAGAAGCTTCCTCATCTCAGGGAGGAACTCAACACAATGGGGACCATTGCTTCCTAAGGGGGGAGGAATGATCTAGGTGGATGTTGGTGGCCACCCACCTATCCCATATGGACCCCCACAACTATCTCTTTCAGTCTTTTCAGTTTCCTAAATTGTAGCACAGTTTACTATTTTTAGCAGTTTTTCAGGTCCTGAACTTCTGGAGCCGTTTTGAGGCCCTAAATGACATTTTTTTGGAAATATGGGGGCAACATGGGTCCAAAGGCCCATGTTTTCCTTCCCAAAGTGGTAGTGCTCGGATAGATCTTTCTAACGAGCTACTGTACATGTCAAATGGAGATCATATGCTAAAGTTACAACTCTGGAAATTGATGTACCAATTTACCCAAACGGGGCCCACAATTTGGCATTTCATCTTCTAGGGTTAGGTTTTGGGATGTGAAGGGTTTTCCATTGTTTCTCAACAATAAATAGGCCTTTGAGCCTCATTGTAACACAGTTCACAGGCATGTAGCTGCCACATCTCTTCTCAGAGATAAGCTATTATCGCCCTAGCTAGTTTATTTCCATTATTGTTTGTAAGCATATTTTAGTATTTTCCATTAATGAAATGAAGCATTAGTTGCACTGTGTCTTTGTGTATATGGTTATCTCTGTATTTTGTTGTGTTCTTGTTTAAATCTGGATCACTTTTTAAGGACCATTCTTAAAAAACTAGCTTTATTGTTTTATAAATTAAGTTTTACCTCAACTGCTAGCCTCTTAAACGTGTGTTACAGGTCATTTTTTCACATTTGTTCAATGGGCCTACAAACTAGATCAATCACGTCCTTGAACACTTTTTCATAATCCCTTCACAAATCCCTAAGCATCACTTCTCCAAAAAGTATGAGTTTCTGGGACAATTATCTCAAAAACATTATTTTTAGCCTCAATGTACCTTGCATGTTTGGCCACCTGCGTTCAACGCATGTTGCATACCTAAGAGCCAACACTGGTCAACACATGTTTCTCCCTTCTGCAGGTGTGTTGATTCTAGAACTTCGGGAAAAATAAAAAATATCTTTGAAGCTTCCTCTTCTAGAAGCTTCTAAGGTAGTTTTAACTATTTACCACAGACAGAGAGCTCAAATTCCTATCTGATCCTATCTTTGAGACCTTGTCTCTTATCTCTTGAGGTTATCCTCACATTATATGTGGATCTCAAGCCTAGAATTGTAAATCCTAAACTACCACTTTCATCTTATAAATTTATTGCCTCCCATAAGGTCCAGGTTGGCTTTTGGAGCTTGATAGTGCACTGATGCTACTACTTTGAACCAAAAGGAGTCAACATGTTCATGCATTAGGGTTGATGCTGAGGTGTGATTTATGACAAGGAAGGACAAGTCAACTTGGGGAGATATCTACAAAGTCAACTTCTATTCATAGTTGTAAACACTCTCCTATATTTATCAATACAAAAAAATATTGTTTTCCTATATTTGTTGTGTTATGTTTGCACTCATGTATTTCAATGCCATGGTGACTCATTGAATAGAGATGTTAGATTATGCTACATGGATTGTGGTTCATTTTCTTTTTTTAGTTGTGTGTGGAGGTTCTAGTTATAACACTTGGAGCTAGAGATGGATCTTACAAGCAAGGAGGAAAGGAAATCTTGCTACAGATTCCACGTAGTCTTCTTTCCCATTTTCTATTTTCTCGAAGAAAAACTTGAATCTTTTTGTCTTTTGTTGTTCTAGATCAGACCACTAAATCTAGGGAATTCACTTTTGTCTGCAATAGTGAAAATTTCGTATAAAAAATTGGTGACCATATTGGGGAATGATTCTTCCCTTAGTGATTTCCTTGATCTTATCATACTTTTCACCTATTTAAGCGACCTTAATTGAGTCACTCATGCATTGATTGACCTTGGGAAACACCCTTTTTGAGCTTGGTTGGGTTTCTTGTGTCATATTTTGACCAAAACAACCCCAGTGCATTCCCTGTTCTAAGATAGAGTGCTTCAACACACTTGTTTCTTCTTTGTACTTGTGCTATAGTGCATTGGTGTTTGTTCTGCACCTGGGTTGATCCTGTAGGATGAAATTTTTTACATTCCTTCGCCTTTCTCCTCATTTTGCTTGAGTTCATAAAGTTTTCTTTGTGTATATGAGTTTGTCTTTACCTCTAAAAAGCAATCTTAACGTTAGTTTTTTTATTTTATTAGCCTTTGATAAGCATTTCTTTGGTTTTTTCTTTTTCTTATCAATTAGGTCTTTGTAAACAGTTTGCTTGATTGTTGATTGGATTGGATACATTTATATTACAGTTACATTATGTGTGACTCTTTTTATCAATAATCTTGCCGCATCTTAGTTATCATTGCATTTTCTAACTAAGAGGAAAGAAAAGAAAAATCTCATGATTTTTCATATTTTGCATTGCATTTAGGGTTTTGAATGAAATTTGGAAATTGGAGCAATTGGATTTGAAATTTTTTGATTAGGAAGTGTTTGCTGCATCACTATATCCTTCTCATAGATATTTTTTCATCAAAAGTAAAGAGTTCATATTATCATGCTAGATTGCATTGTAGGGAATTCAGGTGAACTCATGGTGAGCCTTGAAACTAAAATCTAATTCAAGATAAACTCTAAAATTTACTGAATCAATCTGAAGGAGCATTTTGAACATTAACACAAACATCTAAAGGTCCAGGCTAGAGACGTGTTTCAACGTCTTTAAACGTAAAAGCTGTTGTTTTTTGTTAGTGTTACATTGCGAGGGTGATATCCCATTCCACATACATAAGTGTATATGGATTTTCTCCATGTACCTTTAGGTATATCAGATGGCGCTCCATGCATGATGAGTATAAGGGAATGCTCTCATCGAACGATTATGTATGCATTAGACAACACTACTACAGACTGCACTTCCACGTACCTCCAAGTATATTTTGGAAGTCCCCACTAAGTTGCTATCCTACCATAGGTAACTGAGTCAACCACCTTGTACACTGTGATAGACTGAACACAACATTCGAGAAGATTTCTTTCTTGTACGTAAATCCTTGGTTTCCCAAGGTGGTATATTGTAGTTCAAAGTTACTTGGTAAACCCTTTTAACTAGTTACCCCTCTTTTGATTTTATTGTTGTTGTTGTTAATTTCTAAAATTTATTAAACCATCATGGAAGAACAACCCCACAACCCCGTCATTTGTGTAGGATGCAAAGATTACCTCATTTACCTCCTGAGGAAACACCTGGATGTTGTCAAAAGCATAAAAAGGCATAAACTACTGAAACTAGTTCTTCAGAAGCATCCCCTTTTGGTAGTACATCCGAATTTAATCAACCAAAGTCCTCTCTTCCTATAAGCACTGAGCTTGAGATCACATCTTTAATTGTTGGTGACTTTGTCGCAGTTGAAACCGAAAATCTTGAGACTTTACTAGAGGTCATTGAACCTGGATTTTCGGATTCAAAAACATTACATCTTGAGGTTATACAACTTGAGGAGCCTAAGTTAATTCAACATATTACTTCAAGGCCTTCTCTTTCTCTTCCTCTGCCTTCGACCCAACCACAACATCTTGTATATCTTGGTCCTAATGGTGAACAACTTCCACCTGGCCTTTTGAGTATTGAGGAAGTTAATGAAGAGTCTCAACCCTCCTCTCCTATCCATTTAAGAGGGACTAGTATTTATCAAGCCCATCCTTTTCACACTCCTCATACTCCAATACAAGTGTTTTTCACCCAGTACCCGTCGTTTCAGCACACCTTTGAGTTTCCCTCAACCAACTTCTTTGGGAAGTTTAACCATGACTTAGTCACTGACAATTTCTTAACATCTATATGTTATCATGAGTGATTCAACTAAAGTTACAACTACCTCCATGTTTGTGACTTCACCAGAAACCCATTTGTATGGTGCTCCATCTGTATCACTTGGTTATCAGTATTTATTTGGAACCTTTTCTGGTGCAACGAACAATACATGGAATTCTCTTTCTCCATCCTCATATGGAATGTCATTTTGGACCTCTGTAATGAGTACCTCACAACATGTTGCATCCATTGCACCCCAACCATATTTATAGTAGCAATATGGTCCAAATGTTAGTGGTGGGACTTTTACAACAACCACGTCCACCCTGTATCAAGTACCTTCCTCCTAGGGGGTAGTTACCTCCATATAATCCCTATTACCCACTAGAGGGGAAATTTTTTGATGAAACATACCTATTTCTAAATCAAATGCAACAAATTGATTCTCATACCTATTCGAGCCAACATCCTACTGGTCCTCCACTTCCAGGAATGGCTTCCAATCCTTGGCATTTGACATTGCATGTTTCAGGTACACATTAGGTTCCTACTTGCCAACCTATACCTCAATCTGCTCAAGTCGTATATCAAGTAAGTCAACCTACCCAAGGTGCACCTCAAATGAAACCTATTCTACCAATATCTGGGATGTCTCAAATCCAGCTACTCAACATCTTCAGGTTGCCTTACAAACCCCATTGCTTGGTTAGTCTACACATCAAATGAAAGTACAACAACCTATACATAGCACGGCATAAGAAAAAACCAGTTAACCTAATGTAAGGATGTTTCAAAATCCCTATGGGAAACCATACCAAGGTATCCCGCAAGTGCCTGTTGATCAAAATCCTATGCCACAGATGCCTTATCAAGGTCAACAACTTCAAACACATCCATTCCAATCTTATCAGGGTTATAATTATCCTAGATAACCTGGTTATACATATCCTGGTTATCCAAATCCTCCATAACGAAGAATGCAAATACACGTGGCCCAACCTATTCCATCATACCTAAGGTATCCTCCAACATAGGTCAACCTTCCTAGATAGACATTAATAGGCAATTGTCATTTTTTGTGACTCTTGAGCTTCCATATTAACTCAACTTACAATTGATCCCATTTTTCACTCTCCTTGGTGGATGATAATTCCTACGAAATTACCGAGTGACATTCCCAAATTCAATGACATTTATGGAGAAGACTCGTCTACTCATGTTATGACAGATCATTTATGGTGTTCAATGAACCCTTGAATGATGATTCTATCTATTACTGCTTTTCTAGATAACTCTCACTGGCACGAAAACTAAGTTGTATATCGAATTTCCACGAGCTTATTTCAACAACTTCAGTTCCTTAAGAAATACATTTCTAACTCAGTTTTAGTTGCCTATTTGTTAAGAAATCAGAATTGAAATTTTTACCTCTTTCAAACAATCTGACTCCACCCATATATAAGATCATATTAGTGAGTGGAGACATTGACATCGATTGGTTAAAACTTATGTTCCCAATCAATTATTTGTTGAATGGTTCACCAAATATTTGTTAGCACCAATAACTGAAGATGTTTATAAAGGAAAAGTCATTACTAAAGAGAAATTAATTGCTTCATCCCAGTATCTTGATCTCATTTATACGCAATCCAACACACTCTACGACAAAATTCCCAATGCTTCGAGACCTCTACACACTGTTCCACCACCTCCTACTAAAGAATCACATGCCGCTAATGGCATGGTTGGTTCTTCTAGCAAGGAGACAATGAGTAAACTATTTGTTTCATCTTCTACTGTAGGTACTCAAAACCCATCCTCTGCTACTCTTGTGACTAGTTCTAAGATTAATGTTGTTCAATCTACTAAAGGAAAATTACAGCAACCCAGAAGTAAAAAGAAAGGAAAAGGAAAGAAGAAGAAATATAATTCTTTGCATGATAAACAAAATAACCAATCTCTTGAAGACAAAAGAAAATACCGTTATCCTTGCTTAATATGTAATGAGGAACATTTCCTAGGACTGTCCACATCAGGTGGAAGGTAATCAATTCCTCAAGTCCTCATCTGCTATGCATGCTATGTTAATAGATCCCTTCCCTATTTAGGAGACAAACATGGTTGCACGAGAACCAACTTCCTCTTCCTTAGTTATGATGCTATCTTCCACTAAACCAAAAAATGAAATCAAAGTGGCTATGAGAAATAAAGATTATAGTAATTTGAATCCTTCGACTGGTAAGGCTACTGATCAATCTGTTAGTTCTATCTCATCTACTTTAGGTGCTTCTCCATATGTGGTTCTAAATGAATTAACTATTAAACCTCCTAATGGTGTTATTCACAAATCAACATTCAATCCTCATGCAAGAGCTGCACAAAATTATAATATTGTAGAAGACCTAGCTCAAACCCCTTCTGCTATGTCAACTCTTGAGGTTTTGCAGAATTTTCCTGCTCATAAGAGATATTTACTTTCTACAATTGGAGGCATATATCCTTCAAATACAAATATTGTTATCTTTAATCATGAGAATCATACACCCAAACTTCCAACACAACTGGCTTTTATGTCTAGGTTGTTGTTCTTAGTAAAATTATCCATCAAAAAATTGTAGATAAAGATGATTTGACCTGTATCATGTCACTTTCCTGTTGGAAGGCTATTGGTTCTTCTTCACTTAATCAGTCACCAACGAATCTCAAAACCTTTGATGGAGGAGGCTTCAAGCCTTACAAAATTTTGAATACATTGCAAGTAGAATTAGTTGGAAAAACGGTGTCAGTAGAAGTTGAATTTATAAATGGACCATTGGATTATAACCTTTTACTGCGCCGCACATGGATTTATGCAATGGACATTGTTGTTTCAACCTAGTTTAGGATCATCACTTTCCCTCACTAGGGGGAATCATGGCCATCGACTATCTTACCTTATTTTCTAATAATTCTCAAACTACTGGAAGCATCCCTCTTATGGGAAAATCCCCACCACCTTACCAACATTTTGGAGTAGGGTTACTTAAATATTCCTTTTTGATGGGAAAATTTTCCCTTCCTCCTCGTGACATTCTGAATCTGATTTCCTTCATCAATATGATTTCTTCTTGTACTATTCCATACGATCCTTGGATAGTGCATGATGCCTCTAATGTTGATACATTTGGTGACTGCATGCCACTCAGTCCTGTTGAGATTGAATATGAAGCTATCTATTTGGCGTGTTTGACACATTCTTCTTTCTCCTCCCTGATAGATTGGGTCGATCATTCTTGATATTATGGTTCACCTCTTGATCCTTTCTCTGGTACATTTTCTACTAATGAAAGCATCATGGAAATCATGATGTTAGATGATGCGACGTGGGGAAATAATCATCATTGTTCCTCCTTACCTAAGACCTTTGAGGATAATCTTGGAGATATTTATTCACCCAATATTGTTTGGATATCTATAGATATTGTATCTATTCACGACGTTTCTTCAAAGAATAATCTATCAAATATTGAAGAGATTGTTCGTCTTGATATTTCAATTAAACCCAGAATTGTCGAAAATGTACATATTGGTGCATCTTATTCTCCTAATGAGGTCAAGATCCATAAACCCTTTTCCCAGTAATTTCGAGATGTTTTTTTCTAGACATATGAAAATATTCCAAGTATTGATCCTAGTATCATTGTACATGAAATCAAAATGTATTTAGATGCTAAGCCATTCCGACAATGCTTGCATTTGGCTCATCCTAAGAAAGCTACTGCTATTAAAGTGGAGGTTGAAAAAATTCTGCGAGCTAGTTTCATTTACCCAATTCCTCTTACTAATTGGGTCTCAAACATTATTCTTGTCATGAAAAATAAGGTACAATTCATATTTGTGTCGATTATTGAGATATAAATTATGCTTTTCCTAAGGACCATTATCTCATTCTGCTTATCGACCAGTCGACAATTGTGATAGAAGCGAAGTTTTTCGTTTATGGATGGGTTTTCCAGCTATAACCAAATCAACATACTCCCATCGTACCAACATAAAACTACATTTATTTTTCCATGGGGCACCTTCACCTACTGTAAGCTCCCCTTCGGTGAAAAATGTTGGAGAAACTTTCCAAAGGGTTGTGAATTATTTCTTCCATGATATTAAGCACATTGTACAACCCTATTTGGATGATGTAACTTCCCATTCAAAACATCGTGAGGATCATCTGATGCATCTTAAGGCCATTTTCTTACATTGTCGACATTATAATATCAGGTTAAATATGCACAAATGCATATTTTGTGTCCAATCTGGTAGAATTCTCAACTTCGTTGTGTCAAAGCAAGGAATTTGTATTGGTCTGCCTAAAGTGCAGGAGATCCTTGATCTTCCTGCCCATTCCTCACTTGTTTAGTTACAATGCCTCTAGGAGAAGGCTAACTTTCTATGGAGATTTATTGCCAACTATGCTGAATTGACCAAAGGATTTACTCGACTATTGAAGAAAGGGGTTCCCTTCCATTGGGACGATACTGCCCAAAATGCTTTTGATTCTTTGAAAGATGTTATGGTTCGAGCATCATTTTTGTATCCCCCTGATTATCAAGACAATTATTCATGTATCTCATTGCTGATGTTACTACCATTGCTATGGTATTGGTCCAAGAAGATGATGTCAGGAACAAAAATCCCATTTATTATTTGAGTTGGAATTGGAACAACACCGAAATAAAATACACTCACGTTCAAAAGTTAGCTTTGGCAACTATTCAAGCTATCCAAAGGTTTCATCACTACATTTTGCTTCGGAAGGCTATGGTGTTTTTTTATTGCAACCCCATGGCATATATTCTGTTATGACAATTGTTGGGGGGAAAATACTCTACATGGATTGTTATTCTATAGGAGTTCGATTTGGAATTCATCAAATCCAAATCTAAGATGTCCTTAGTCTTCATTGAACTGATCTATGACCTTCCCTCATCTGAAATGGAGTCTACATGTGATGATTCTATTCTTGATCAATCGTTTCTTTTGATTGATTCATCTGATCCTTTGTATGGGGATATTAACGTATATCTCGAGACCCAGAATTTCCGGCCTAATACTTCTCACTCTGATCATTGACATATTCAATATTAGACTAAAAATTAAATTATAATTAACGGCACACTTTATCGTCATGGTATCAATATCATATTTATATGATGCCTCACTCACGAGGAGACCAATACAACTCTAAACAAATTCCATGCTGGGGCATTAAGTGGAAATATGTATGGTTATTCCACTACCCATAAGATTTTGTGTGCTATTTACTTTTGGCCTACTATGTTTCATGATTGCATCCTCATGATGCAAAAGTGTCATGCTTTCCAGATCTATAATCATAAAACCCGTGCTCCACTTGTTCCTCTACATCCTATTATCACTGTTGGACCTTTTGTGAAATGGGGTATTGACTTTATGACATGTAATCGTCACTCGGTCGAGGGGCATGGCTACATCATTGTGGTGGTATATTACTTTACCAAATGGGCTGAAGCAATGCGTACATATAATAACACTAGTGAAACAACTGATTTGTTTCTTTTTAATCATGTCATTACTAGGTTTGGTGTATCACAAACCATTATTATAGACAATGGGAAAAATTTTCAAAATCACATGATGTCTAAGCTTACTGCCAGGTTGGACCTTCAATATGATAGTTCAAATCCATACTACCCATAGGAAATGGGCAAGTAGAAGTAATTAACAAAGTTTTGAAAACAATTCTACAACACATGATAGGGATCCATAAATTGAATTTACACCTCATTCTTTATGTAGCTTTGTGGGCATATCGAACCTCTATTTGAAATTCCATAGGATTCACACCCTCTCAATTCTTGTATGGTCTAGAGGCAATTATTCCCATTGAAAGCGAGATTCCATATTTGAAGCTTATTGTAGAACTTCTCCCCTAAAATTTTGTAGAAGAAGAACGTCTCTTGCATCTAGTACGTTTAGATGAAACTCGACACGATGCCACAATGGCCAATGAGGCCCACAAGAAATGCATCAAAGCACAATATGATAATAATGTTAAACCTCATGCCTTTTTGGAAGGTGATTTAGTCCTTTTATATGATCAAGAAGCCGATAAGTTAGGGGATGAGAAATTTGAACCAATGTGATTAGGCCCATACATAATTAAACGTGTTCTTGTGAAAGGGGCTTAAAAGCTCATTGATTTTGATGGAATCCCCTTAGGACAACCTAGAAATGGGTTATACCTCAAAAAATACTATGCTTAGATCATCTTTGCATAATCGCTGTGTACATACTGTATAGGTGTGCGAGTGTGTTTTTAATGTGTTTCCTTCGAAGTTTCCTACTATCTCTGCTAATCTTGGATTACATTTGATTTGCATATGTTGACGTCCCCTTAGCCATATGTTGGTTATGCTGATGGCACTAGCCATTGTACTCATAATATTTCCTCTGCATCGTGGGATATTTATGCTCTGAATGGTGAGTTAGTGAGTTTACAAGGGATTTGTATCAGTCTCTCTAACAATAACATCGATGAGTATAACACAGTGATCAAACTTTTGTCTGATTCTATTTCGCATGACATTCACCATTTGATTGTCAGAGTTGATTCATAACTCATAGTACTACATATAAATATCGTCTACTCAGTCAGGACTTCAACAATGCTCCGTATGTTTTTAAGGGTTTTCATTCTAGAAAGACATTTTTTTTTATAGATCTGACCCAGGAATATAAGATAATAGAAATATACCCAAGAAATAACAAGATCTGAATATAGATAGAAATGCTTCTTTATTGATAAAAACCCTTAAGGTAGGGCAACACCATACATTCACTCCTTAAGGGAGGAGAACACTCCACAAGCCATATTCTTGTTCATACAATATTCCTTGACATCTCTCAATGGGGAGTCTCTAGCCTCTATATAGGCCTCATAAATACAATACCATGGGTCATTACCATGGTTCCTTCAATACCATCTATCTAATACCATGGGCTTATTACATTATTGCTAACTACTTATGGTCTCTTACATGATACGGGTTATCCACCTTATTTATTACTATGGTCCATCCCATTATTACATTATTCCCTTGGGTACCTCCCTCTGTACCCCATATTATCCCCCTATGTATACTACATTCCACCCCCCTTAAACATGTTTCATCCTTGAAACATAAGAAGAACACAAATAATAAGATCTACTCAAAAGACTAGTCCACTGGTACCATGCACGTGCATCTAGCCATCCTAGAGAAAGGTGAACCCTCGATCTAGTTGGTGCCTTGCTCGCTTGATATGGAAGTTGACCCTGGCGGATCTTCTGTGTTGATGTGTAGTAGGTGGATCATCACCCCTCTTTATCTTTCATGCAGGGGTTGTGGTCCTTGTGGCTAATTCGTTTCCATCTTGTTGGTTGTTTTCTTGCGGGGTGATGTGGGTGGTGATATGCTGAAGTTTTAACCAATGGTGTCTTTTTTTTTTAATTCACCACCTAATGGAACCTGATTGGTAGCTGGCACATGTTGTGGCTCATGCTATTGTTTCTTATCTTCCAATATTACTTCAACCACTGAGTCGCCATCTGATGTATCAATGCCTGTAATATTTTTTGCTTCAGCCTCCTTGGATTCTCCCTGTTTTTCTGGTACCTAGTTTGATGTTTGTGTTTGGTTGTCGACCATTAAAGGATCATCATCTGATGTGTCAGTGTCATTAGAGCTTTGTGCTTCTACCTCCATAGTCTCTACTTGAGTCTTAATAGAAATATCCTGCAATGTTATTTCCTTCTTTTTATACCAGAGTTTCATGAATTTCTTTTGCACATTAATATTGATAGTACCCACAGATTCCATCCAAGGATATCTCAAAACAACATCCATGTTATCCATATCTGAAATATAAAAATCACAATGCAACACATACTTATCCATAAAAAGATTCAAATCTTTATAAACTTGCACCTCCTCATTATTAACCTTTGTGTGCTCCATTTTTTTTGCTGGAACTTGCAATTTTTTTGCCAAATTGACATTTATAAGATTTTGCTTGTAACTAGGATTTATAGACGCAATGATTTTCTCCTTTTGAATAAATCCATGAACCTGCAATAAGGAGATAACAGTAGAAAATAACCCCTTACATGTCTCATTCCCATGTTTTCTATCATGAGACCATTTGTCCAAAAGGAGTTTTTCAAATTCTTTATCTAAAAGTTTGGATAATTGCTTGTTGTAAATTGAGTTCCACCATATATAAGCCTCATCTTGGAAACCAAGAGATAATAAAATTTTCTATTGTTTCCCATATTTGAACTTTTGAATCTGTATTAATTTTTCAATAATAGGGCTATCATCTTTTCCTGTAAAAAACATCTTGCTAGATGGCTTAAAAAAAAATCAGTTACTTGACAAAAATTTAAAGTAGCAACAGTTCAATCAATATTGCTCAGAATATTTATTATGACATGTTTTCAAAAATGGAACAACCATTCTGCATCTTCCCATGTGATAGAAATCCTGATCTAGGCACCGAAATTTCAGATTCGTGCTGCAACTGTTCCGCCATCGCAAATTTTTTTGAAAAAAATACATGATTTTAAATCAGCGATATCTTCCTTATTCGGACTTCGATTCGACCGATATTTTTTTTTAATTGGATATATTTTGGCAAGGAACCCAGATCTGTAATTATATTTTGCAAATGTTGACCCAGAATGTACAAATTTGATCTGCAAACTCGTTGCCTCGAAAAATGTCTGCAACACAGCTGATTTTTAAATCAACGATATCTCCCTCATTTGGACTCCGATTCAGCTGATTTTTTTTCAAATTGGGCATTTTCTTGCAAAGAACCCAGATATGTAATGAGATTCTGCAAATTTTCCCCTAGAATGTACAGGTCTGATCTGCAAACTTGTCGCCCCGAAAAATGTTTGCAACACAGCTGATTTTTAAATCAGCAATATCTCCCTCATTCGAACTCCGATTCGGCCAATTTTTTTTCAAATTGGGTATTATTTTGCAAGGAACCCATATTTGCAATTATATTCTGCAAATTTTTGAACAAAACGTATGAATATGATCTGCAAACTCGCCGCCCCAAAAATTTCCTGCTAAAAAAATAAAAAATAAAAAAAATCTCCGCTTTGCCCAAGAAAGTGCTCTGATACCACTTATTATAGATATTACCTAGAAATATAAGATAATAGAAATATACCCAAAAATAACAAGATCTGAATATGGATAGAAATGCTTCTTTATTGATAAAAACCCTTAAGGTAGGGCAACACCATACATTCACTCCTTAAGGAATGAGAACACTCCACAAGTCATATGCCTGTTCATACAATATTCCTTGACATCTCTCAATGGGGAGTCTCTAGCCTCTATATAGGCCTCATACATACAATACCATGGGTCGTTACCATGGTTCTTTCAATACCATCTATCTAATACCATGGGATTATTACAGTATTTCTAACTACTTGTGGTCTTTTACATGATACGGGTTAACCACCTTATTTATTACTATGGCCCATCCCATTATTACATTATTCCCTTGGGTACCTCCCTCTGTATCCCATCTTATCCCTCCTAGGTATACTACATTTTTATTACATTCAATATCAACACATTCCTAGAAGTCTAAATACATTAACTCATGCATTGGCAAATTATGTTTTAGATAGACATTTTCAACATATGTAAACATTTCAATTCACATCACATTGAACAAGAATAGAGTAAATAGGAAACATCGATATTATATATATATATATATATATATATAATATATATATATTATATATAAGTTTGATTTTACAAAAACCATGTCCGAGACACATATGGCCATATGGCCTATACTATCAAAATACATGTAGACACAATATGGCTCTATGTCCTCCTAGTAGACTAGTCCCGATAGTGATCATAGTAACAAACAACTTCGCGGGCAACTTTGCACATCATCTAACTAATGCAGTCTGGCACTCCAATGGTGTATCGCTTCAATTTCATAGGGATTTGATTGACCCTGGTCTCTGGTATGTTATGGGTCAATCCCTCAATTTGGTGCTCAAACTCTGTGAGAGTCTCAACTACGTTGATATATTGCATCTCCTCCTCTGCCCCTGCAACTACTTATGTTCCAATATATGCAATTAGTAGTTCTCCATGTCGCTAAAGATAGGATGAACCCACTGGTGAAACAGGTCAAAAATCTGCATGTGAAATCAATAGTTAGTCTTCAATACATGAAAAAGTAACAAAAAAGTGTAACAACCAAAAAATTAAAAAACATTTAAAATGATTTTTTTTAACCTATGTCACCCCATTGCTCACCTCTAGGTAGCACGAGCTCTGGATATCATCAAAATTCCACTCCGACATATGGGTAGTCATTGATCATGATGAACTACATTTGTAGCAATCAAAATAAAACGAGAGTGAAACTCATGGGAGAAGGACCCGCATGTCGAGACATGATATCTACTCATTGCCTCATCCATGGATCTCTGGGATATGGAAGCTCAAGAGAAATATGTTGAGGACAAAGTAGTGGAATCCTCTCTAAGGAAAATGATATCAAGATGGAACCATATCTCAAAATTTTTCAATCACCCATCATTTGCTTTATTGAGTTGTTCCTTCAAGTTCGCTAATACTCCCTCACTCCAATTGAACACAGTTGGTTCTATGCATTCTAATGCATATTTCATTTGGGTTATGTTAGCCAAATGCATAGTAGCACTACTAGCCAATATATCTATGATAAAAAGGATTTTCTTGAGAGGCATTCATACCACATCCTTAATCTCTATTTTCCCATCTTTTGTTGGTTGGGAATGAAGCCTACAATGTGCAACAACGTAATATTTAATAGTCTCACCACCCCTTCTCATGCCATATAACGAGAGATGAGCTCCCCTCCTCGATAAAACTGTCAAAAAATAAATGCCATCCACCTGTATACTAATGGTATATGTAGTAAGTTTATAACATTGTGCCTGAATACCCCATGCCCTGACTAGATATTCCAATAATTCTAGCTAGGATCTCATGCCAGAAATCCAAAAGAACTTGACCAGTCCACAATTTCTTAAAGTTTGCATTATTGTTGGATCATTGGCAGCATCCATGTCATGGGACTTGTGTACTCTTTCTATCCAAATCAAATCCATTTTTTCTTTGGTAGATATTTGCAATACCATGAGAAGAACATTTAGAACAAATCTATGCAAAAAATTGAGAGAAATTTAATTGGAAATCACAAATCTATTTTTTTAAAAGCGCCCAATGCACCCTAGCTTAAGAGGACAAAGTGTTGTAGCACACCTTCCCTTCTTTGGGAGGTGAAATGAAGTTCTCTTCCCAGTGTTAATTAATCTAGCTAAGTGCACCTTTCAACATAGAGGGGGTGTGCTAGAGCTAGGGCGTAAATCTAAATCCTAAATGCACTTAAAAATACAAAAAAATACATGAAATAAAAAATGGAAAACATGAAAAGAAAGAGAAGGTAAGATCTCCTACCTAGAACTGACGACACTTGAAATGTGCCACCGGATTGGTTGCAATCCGCTGTTGAAGTTTAGGGGAAAAAACACTTAGAGTCCACTTACAAATAGGTAACATGAAAATGGTAAAAATGAATTTAATTTTTACCTATTTATGGTCAATTTTATATTTTGACCTAAATTTGACCTAATTTTACCATGTATCATGTATTTTAATCTTTTGTGGTATTCTAAGAAGGATTAAAGTGGTTTGAAGGACCTTATGATAATTTTACATTAAAAACATGTCATTTTAATGGAGGAGCATGCTTTTATCGCTTTTTCGGGCTTTGTAAACTCATGAAAAAGGAACCCCTTGGAGTCCTCTTTTAGCTCTTTTTAGACTCCCTAAATATGAAAAGATTGCCAAGCACTTGTTTTTTCGAGCTCGTTAAAGTAAATGAAAATATGTCTACGCAGTATAAGGTTAACCCTTTTCCATATTGGGATAAACTATTTACAAAAAAGGAATACCTTAGTCGAACATGGCTAAGAGGTTCTCCTGAGTATCTTTTTCTGCCTTTTTAGACTCAAGAGACAATTTTACAAAAACGAACCTTTGGAGTTTTCTTTTTCACCTCTTTTTCAAACTTTCTAAACATGAAAAAGGAGCCGAGTTACACCTTCGTTGGACTCATAAAAATATCAAACACCATTGGACTCATCGAACATAATGGAACCAAACCACTTCTCCTCAAGGTTCATTAAAAATACTCAGAGGGATTCACCCAAAGGATGAAATTATAGATCAAATATATGTTATCCTCCTCAAGCTTGTCAAAAATAAAGAGGTACTGAGCATAAATGGTTGGGGAAATTGGGAAAACAAGGTAATTGACCTATTAATAGAAGCGAGTCGCTCTTGAACATGACACTCTTCCACTTCATCTCCATGGTTGTTGGGTTGAAAAATCAACTTGCCTCTTTGGTTAATCATACCATATTAAAAGCCTACACATTTGGTTTTGAGTCAATGTTGCCAACTCCATAAAGTGTCACAAATATCTTTAAGAGAAGTCCTTCAGTTGACTTTTACTACAATACCTTTAAGCCTTCATTCATGTCTGGCATTTTTGAACTAGTTCCACATAAACATCATTTTGTCTCAAATATTGACACCTGTTTCCTGTCGTTGATGGGGGATACATCAAGGCTCTCCTACGATGGGTCACTTCCTGTCGACATCAACTCATTATCCAGGAAGTTGACTTAGAAACTCCCTTTGGTACCTTGGAGCTTACATACATCAATGACAAGTCTCCTCTCTTTCGGCAATAGGTCTTCATCATTGGCCTTCGACTAAAAGATTATGTGCGGTGTTCGACTTCAGCTTATCCATTCACACCACATAGATTGTACTATAGTACCTTGAGATCCATTTTCATCATCAATTGTTTCTCTCACATCTATTAATGACTTACATCATTGATCGATAATCAAATGGTATCTACCATGTTCGACTCCAACACATTTATTCACATTGTTATACTCCTACATCAAAAGATCAAGTGAATGATATAAAAGACCTCAGATCTAGTTTCATCCATCTGGGCTGCGTTTCAGAATTCATACAATATTAATCACATCATTAGGATTTGTTCGACATTTTGAACCAACTAATGTGGTTCATCCTTAGGATAAAGGTGAAAAAATTAGTTGATTATAAGGAATAAATAGAAATGATGCATCAGGGTCCAAAGATAGCCATTAGAAAATTAGTTAATGGTTATTAAATTAATTAAAGTAAGATTTAGTTATACATTAGTTGTTAGGAATTAATTATTAAAATATTTATATTTATATTATTAAAAAATAGTAGAAATATTAATATTTTAACAATTAATTCCTAACAACTAATTTATAATTAAATATTACTTTAACTAATTGAATAATCATTAACTGATTTTTTAATGGCTAATTCCTAACGAATATCTTTGGACCCTGATGCATCCTTGCTATTTATTCCTTAGGATCAAATGAATTTTTCACCTTTTTTTCTGAGGATGAACCATGTTAGGTAAACTTGACTTGGGATAGACTCAAAGTTGACCAGGTAAACAATGATGGTTTTGGGGCACATGGTATTGTGCATCCATGGTTTTTTGTCCATGCTATTGCATGTAATGGAGCCTATAAAAGGTTGGGAATACTTCATTGTAATGTAGGCCTGGAGGTGAGCAGTGAAGGCTCACTTAGTCATCTTGGCCAGGTTTTTGGCCAAGGATAATGAGATCTCATTCGGTTGGGTTTTTCCCTAGATTTGGGGTTTTCCCAAATAAACATGTGTATTTATGTGTTTATGATTGTTGCTGGTTATTGTTCCTCTTTGTAAATATCAGTAATAAATTTATGTTCTCTGCTAAATCTTAACAACTGGTATCAAAGCCAAGTTATAGAGGGATTTTAATGATGGCTTTGAAGTTGAAGTTGTAGAATTGATACAAGGTCTGCACTGCCAATGCTTTGTTTCTTGGCCTGTTAAATTTTGCTGTCATGATCGAATAGAAGATTTGAACTAGTTTTTCTTTGTTTTGCAGGTCCACTGCAAGGATCTTTGTTTCTCCCCCCACCAAGGTTTCACGATTGCAGACTCGTTTGCAAGATGTACTATAGATTTTGAGAATAGCAAGTTGAAGCCATTTGTCTACGATATCGATCATTTGAGGCATGTAGATGGATACGAGACATTGTTTTCTACAGATTAAACGTGGAGGTGGGAATGTCATTGTTTGGAGAGCTTGACGAGAAAGCTCAGGCTTACAGCCGGAAGGATATTGTGCACCCATGGTTTTTTGTCCATGGTATTGCATATAATGGAAGATATAAAAGGTTGGGAACACTTCATTGTAATGTAGGCTTGGAGGTGAGCGGTGAAGGCTCACTTGGCTGTCTTCGCCAAGTTTTTGGCCAAGGATAATGAGATCTCATTGGGTTGGGTATTTTCCCAGATTTGGGGTTTTCCCAGATAAACATGTGTGTTTATGTGTTTATGATTGTTGCTGGTTATTGTTCCTCTCTGTAAATCTCAATAATAAATTTATGTTCTCCACAAAAGCTTAACAAACCACATTAGTTGGTTCAAAATTTTGACCAAATCCTAATGATGTGATTAATTCAAAATACATTATTATTCACAATAGGGATTACAAAAGTATGAGATCTAACATTCATACAAGATCACAAAGTACGATGGCTATGATCATTCAGACCGTCATCTAAGCATGGGTCTACATTTTGTCATAAGTGGACAATGTTTTTTGAAATTATACATGTAATATCACTTATATGCTGAGTATGGGTATGCCTCCCTCATAAGTGATATCATGATAAAAATGTATTGTAACAGATGATGATCTTGACCAATTTTTCTTGATCCAGACTTGTCACAAGGTAAAGCACTTTAGTCCTCAACCACTGCTTCTAACTTTTTACTTTAGGGGGGGAATCTGTTACAGGCCATTTTGTCACATCTATTCAATAGGCACGCAAACCGGATCAATGAACATCCTTGAACACTTTGCCATAATCCCTTCACAAAGCCTAAGCATCACTTTTACAAAAAGTCTGAGTTTTTGGGACAATTAGCTCAAAAACATTGTTTTTAGCCCCAACGCACCTTGTATGTTTGGCCACTTGCGTTCAGTGCATGTTGCATACTTCAGAGCTAGTGCTGGTTAACACATGTAGTTCCCTTCTCTAGCTGCGCTGATTCTAGAAATTCGAGAAAATTAAAAAAATATCTTCGAAGATTCCTATTCCAGAAGCTTGCAAGGTAGTTTTAACTATTTACCACAGATAAAGAGCTCGAATTCCTATTTAATCCTATTTTGGAGACCTTACCTCGTATCTCTTGAGCTCATCTTGTCATCATATATGGATCTCAAGCCTAAAATGGTAAATTCTAAACTACCACACTCATCCTATAAATTTACTACCTCCCATAATGTCTCGGTTGGATTTTGGAGATTGATAATGCCCTCATACTGTTTCTTTGAACCAAAAGGAGTCACCATATTTATGCATTATGGTTGATGTTGAGGTGTGCTTTGTGACAAGGAAGGATAAGTAAACTTGGAGAGACATCTACAAAGTCAAGGTCTGTTTATGATTGTAAACTCTCTCCTATATTTATTATTAAAGTATTTAATAATAATAATAAATAATAATAATAATAATAATAATAATAATAATTAACCTTATAAGCTAATAATTATTACTAATAACTCACCAAGTTAGTAATAATAATAATAATAATAATAATAATAATAATAATAATAATTTGAATTAATTCTTATTGTTATTAATATAATACATATTAAAAGGGATAATAGTGTGATCGTTAGGGTTAATTATTAGAGATTCTTTAGATGATATAGCTATTAAGTCTAGGAATGAGTAAGGATAGAATGGAAGGAACAAAGAGAAGGGGGATGCACTGAGAGGCTTAGAGGTAAAATGAATATGATGGAGAGGGACAGAGGGAAGGTCAAATGAGGGCTTAAGAGCAGAAAGGAACAAGGGTGAGAAGTTTTTAGTCAAGGTTGTAAGGCATTGGTACTTGAGTAAGGGGATCCAACTCCTACTTACTTCCATACCCCAATCTCTATTAAGATTACAAGAATGCTTAATGATTTCAAGGGCTTCATGAATCTTTCGTTTATACTAACGTTTTTCTTTGGTGATTATTCTTGCGTCTTCAAGGCACACATGGTGACATGCTCTTAATGAGTGTTCTGCAAGTGTTGAAGATCGAGTTCTACCATTTTTAATGTTAGCATTGTGCTCTTTGAATCTAATTTTGAAAGATCTTCCTGTCTCTCCAATATAACATTCTCTGCATGAACATAAGACCTTATAAATCCCTTTGTGTTGGAGGTGATCAAGGTTGTCTTATTGATCTCATCTTTTGTCTGATGGTTGTTAAGGGCTTAAAAGAGGTATCAATGTTTTTTTGTTTTGTTTTGTTTTGTTTTTTGTTTTTTGTTTTGTTTTGTTTTGTTTTGTTTTGTTTTTTTTTTATTTTTGTGTTGGAGGTGATCAAGGTTGTCTTATTGATCTCATCTTTTGTCTGATGGTTGTTAAGGGCTTAAAAGAGGTATCAATGTTTTTTTTTTGTTTTTTTTTTTTGTTTTTTTGTTTTTTTTTTCCTGAGAACCCTGGCCAGCTTATCCGTGACTCCTTGAATGAATGATATATATGCCTTATTATTAGAAGGTTGGGAGCTTGTCAAAGAAAGTCTTGCCCCATTTCCCTTTTAATTATTAATCTTCATTACCTATAATATCTACTATTATTATTATTATTAAGAATTCTACAATATAATAAATTCATAATTTATAAATTCTCCTTAAATATTAATATAAAAACAAATTAACTAATCAACTATTACTTATTACATTACTCTGGACTACATATTAATGTCCATCATTTCTCACTCTTTATTACATTACCCTCGACTACATATTAATGTCCATCATTTCTCACTCTTCTCTATATAATGAGTCTTATTATAAACTCGAAACTTCGACACAAAAATGACTACTATAAAATTAATTCCGAACATTAAACTTACACAAAATACAACCATCTTCAACTAAATCCAATAATGGATGGCCAAAGACCCCTATAAAAACCCCACATATATCTAACATTTATGTTAAAACTCTGCCAAGATAGCACTGTGCTTCACCTTGATTTTTTGATTCGTGATCATAACTTGTATAAACACCACATATATCTAACATGTATGTTAAACTCTGCGAAGATAGCACTATGCTTTACCTTGATTTTTTGATTCGTAATCATAACTTGTATGTCGTCGTCTCGGTGATAGAACTGATCTATGCCTTTGGATGATGTTCGTCCGCCCATCCTCCCACTTGCGCACAAGCATGAAGGTCACAGTGGTCGGAGTCGGAAACGTGGGCATGAAGAACAAGAGTTCACAACAGATCTCGCTCTGGTTATGGGTATTCATTATTCGTTGATTCAAATTTCAAATCTCGCCACCATTTTGAATTTCAAATTGAATTTAGTGGCATTGAATTCAATAGATACGTGACATGGTAGAGAGGATATGGATGACATAGTAGATAGGATAGGATGATGGTGTTCGAATGTGAAACAATGGACGTTGGAGAAGGGTGGGAGACAACGACGTAATGAGGGAGCGGACGGAACATACAGCCACAATGACGGAGAAACGGAGAAATTCAAAGTTCGTCGACAAGGGAAAGGCACGAAAACCAAAGGGTGAATCACTGAATAGTCTAATGGATAGGTGTGTATGTATGGATCCTCATTCAAGGACGAGTTTGTATAATGAATAGGCCTTGCCCACACTCTACAAGCTCCACGACATTGAACTCCACGCACTACTGCACACGAGTTGCTCCACGCCTGGCACACCATGTGATTCTACACAGGACTTACTCCACGTAGCAAAAACATACGCTACAGGTTCTTCACATGTCCCGCGTAGCATGACAGAACTGAATCATCACAAATTTCTTCATGGTTCCACTCGCCCCACACTCTCCACGCAGACAACAAAATACACTTCATTGGTTCTCCACAGAACAATTCACCATTGTTTACTCATAACGGTTTACGACGCTACCCTCGACTGTCGTTTACACAGATCAACGCCCTTCCCACAATGGTTCACAAAGCTTAACTCTTCCACACTGTCTCGACTGTTGTGTACACAGATGACGCTTGTCCTCTACAACAAATTGTAGGGTGAAGAGCAATTTGTTGTAGGGTGAAGAGGAGACGGATGAAGAATCATAAGTTTTTTATTTTTGATGGGAGTTGTCTATAATGCGACTTTTTGGAGATTCCGGTGACGGAATCCGGCGGAAGAAATTGAGGTTAAATCATGATTTGTTGCAGTTAAAATGGTTTTTTAACTGCATATTTGGATTCAGCACCATGAAAAACCCCTGGGACGTTTTGATTGTGCAGAAACTAGCTATCAAACATGAGATTCAATAAATTGCTGCCGGATTTTAACTGGAAAAACCCACCGGAAAGGCTTTCAAAAAGTCGCATTATAGACAACTGCTTTTTGATGTTGGCCGAAAAATTTGAGCTGAAAATTTGGAGGTGAAATTTTGATTTGTGTTATGCAAATTCGTTTTTTTGATTGTATATATAGATTCAACGCTCTCAAAATTTTTTAAGACACTTAAATTGAGCAGAGTTTACCCTAGACCAAAAAAACCCACCTGAAAAATTCCCAAAAAAAATCACACTAAAAACAACTTCATGACAAAATATCTCAACTCTAACTCTGAAACTGAATGAAAATATTACACCAGCAATTTATACAATGTATTAATTTAACAATAATAAAATATACTCAAATATTCCATTTAAAAAATCAATATTTATACATAAACATGAATAAATATTTCATTCCGTCATTTCCTACAATCTATCAATTAATCCCTTTAACAATTTTTCCTTAATATAATTTAATATACAATTTTTCCTTAATATAATTTAATATAATTTTTATTTCTATATGATATTATAAATACATATTACAGGCCTCATTTAAAAAATTAAAAGAACTTGAAATAAAATAAAATAAAAAACTCTCAGCTCATGTAATATATTTTTAATGTGATATTTTCCATTAACTAACACACATTTGATGCTTCACAAGAATAATTCACTACCATGTATACGGTTACATGCATTAATACTACTTCATTAGTTTCTGGTCGTCATCAAGATCTAGCCAATGTTTGTGCAATTGTTATAATATGAAATTAAAAACTATGATTTTTATGAAAGGTGTCTCATATCATAATCCAATAAAAGGAAGATATATTTGAAGGATGTATAGATATACAATGGAATATGAACTTCGCTAAAGAAGGTTTGAGTTCATGTATTTGATGGCATTTTCATTATTTATTATTATTATTAGTAGTTTAATTTAAAAATATAAATATGATAATTTTAAACTATTATTAATGATGTTGTTACGCATGATCTAATCTAGTAATATGAGGTTAAATGAGATTAGTTAACAATTTAGTATAATATTTAGGGTATGTTTTGTTTTATCATTATTAGGAAATTAATTAACTTGGTTACTAAATTATTTATATTAAAAATATATATATTTTTAATTAATGTTTTTGAATGTGGGTATGATTTTAATTCTATTTAATAAAAGTTAAAATAATAATATTTTTAAAATTGTGAAATAATGTTTTATATTTGAATAAATGAAGACAATGTTATGTAATTCTTCATAAAATGAAATTATGTTAGAATGGAAGTTTGCATTCTTAATTTTTTTTAGTCAAATAGTGGTAAGACAATTGTTAAGAAATAAAGGTTGAATAACAATTTTTTTATTTTTTACTTTTTACTTTGTAGAAAAACTAAGTTGAAAAATTGTATGGTGTTTTAGTTAAGAATATTTTTATACATTCATTTGAACACACAATTAATGTTCAATAAAAGACAGACAAAGTAATGTAGGTCAAACTAACTACCACCCTACTTATAAAAAACACCATATAGAAGGCTCATTAGTCTACATATGAATTTTAATAATTCAGACTATCCATACTAACACCTAAAAAATGGGGATTTATTCTCATCCTTCGAAAGCTTAAGAATGACACAACATAAACGGACATAAATAATTGAATTCTTATAGTTTTGATTACTTTTAATTGATGAAACCTTGCCTTCAAAGTGTCAACATATTCACTTGGTCGAACATTAGAACAAACATGTTAATTGAAGTTTAACAAAAGTTAATAAAATTTCAAAGTTTAAGCACCTTTCTCTTACTTGAAATGCCACAAACATTTGTCAACATAATACCAAACTACATAAATTGCCTAGAACAAAGTACAATTAAAATGAATTATTTACCTTTGGAAACATTGTAACCAATATCACAAGTATCTTTCTTTAGTGACATCCCAACTACCATGGTGCCTTCCAAACTGGCATTTGCAATGACAATACACATAGACATACGTAAAGTAGCACTAAAAACACAATTGGAGAGTGAAACGAAAGAAATTGAGAAAACTATGAAGCATAGAGAACTTCCACTTATTTTCACAACATATCCAAAAAGAATTAAAACAAAGAGTTTTAAGGAACTAATAGAGGGCACGATTCTTGATCTTGTACTTGTTAGTTCATAAAAACCATAAGAATGTTGCATGAGAATGTGTTGCAATCTATATATAAAAATTTGAGAGACCTAGAAGTACAAAGTGAATATACTTGAAGGAAAAGGTTGGATTGAAAATGATGCAAATATTAAAAGAATTTCTATTTACATAGGGACTAAGCTATGTTGAAAAGTGTGCAACAAGAAATTCTTGTTGAGAATGCAACAAGATGATGGAGCTTAGTGGAAAGGAGTCGCCTTCACTAAGTGGGCCCGCAGGCTATTTTTGGCGCAAGTCTATTTTTAGACTATGTCTATTTTTAGACATATGGATCATGTCTATGGATTGCAGGTTGCTGTTTATGGATGATTGATCAAATTGGAAAAAATAGATGGACTTCTATTTTTAGACCACAGCGGAGTGACACAGCGGAGTGACTGCTCAGTCTAAATATAGAACAGTCAAATATTATTAGCTCATAATAATATTTAGACTATAAACTTTGTCTTATTCTCTTGGAGCACTTCAGGATGAGCTACGAATGTGGTACATGCAGATCCCAGAAGGAAATACGTGGTTACCTATGGGATGACTAATATTTGCATGCAGGACTTCAGTTAGAACTCAAGTGAGTTGAGTTTAGTGGACTGGAGGTGCAGTTGATGGAGTTGTGTTCAGTTAGCTTTGTTAAACTAGTTGTATTTAGTCTAACTGGCAAATAGACTAGAGATGAGTTGGGTGAATTAGTTATTAATTAATTCACAAGTTATTAACTCATAATACAACTAATCAATACATCAGTTAACTCAGTTGCATGTTCAGTTCAGCAGGGACAGGTGTTAGAGAATCAGATTGCTATCAGTTGTGACTATAGTTGTGCATCAGATCTTGCACAATCAAGGGATTGAGTATGCCAATGAGTTTGCCCACGTATTTTTCCACATTGTAGCTTGTGCTCACGTGATTTTTCCAAGTAAATACGTGGTTGCCTTGGAATTATCATCAGTTCTTGAGTAGGTATTGAGCAGCGGAGGCAGGCAAGCAGCGAA